>JAGFPH010000054.1:1202165-1235471 GCA_018207615.1 Philaenus spumarius | reverse complement strand
AGTATCGTTTCCGTTCCCTTAATTATTCTTTTTGTAAGATTGGTACATGTTTTCTGGTAGCAGAGCGTGGTTACTTTCCATTTAAAAATTGTTTCAGCTGTTCGGTCGTCGGATAGGCCTAAATTTAGTCTTGCTTTTAGTCACACTCTGTGATTATAGTTGTTATATAGTTTAATTTTTCGTTTGGTGGTAACTCAATGGTCCTTGTTCTTCTTTCCTATCGATATTTCCTTCATCCGTCGCACCTTTCTCATACTACGACATATTTCATGAACCTATATTTTTTTTTTGATGAAACTTTAAAAATTTTTGTTTTTTTTTTTGGCTTCTTCTTTTACATACAATTTTAGATATATTCAAGCAGAGACAAATAAAATCAAAAAAATTTACAAAAAAACTATAAAACCCAAAAAAAATTAATAAAATTTCATAAAATCCAAAAATAGATAGAAACTTAATAAAATTCAAAAAAAATTACAAAATTTCTCTCTGTTTGTATCTGTCTTTAATTCCTTTTTTTTTTATCATTCAAGTACACATACTTTTTTTCTCTCACTCTTTTCCAAATTATCACCTGGCTTTTTTTTATTTAATTAAATAAACATGTCAGACTTACAACAAATAGTTGATTATCTTAGAAAGCCAGAACTTTCTTTTGAGGTAATGGTGCGAGGAGGCGGTGTTGGCACTGTAAGGACAATGCGACCTAGTTTGCGAGGCCTACTTCAGGCGGGTTCTGAGCCTTGTGCTAATAAGATCACTGTTGATAATGTTGAGGAGCAATTAGACCTTGCTCAGGAAACTCTTGATGATTTAAATGATACGTTTTCTGATTTAAACTCCACACAAAATTTAGCATTAGTTCGTTTCAATACGAGGCTCGAACTGTTTGAGGCTAGGCTGAGCCTATTAATTACAGGTATCGATAACTTAAATTTAAATGCCACTGAACACAATGCAGAATGTAACCGCATGTTGGCAGCTCTGCAAATGCTTAAATTAAATTTCCAGTCGCTCTCCGGAGATAATTTAAATGAGTCAGCAATTTCTACGCAGTCCGCAGCGCCGCACCAAATCAATGTGACCACAGTTCCTACCATTTCGATTTTGGGGCAGCAGTCAAGCGAAAGAAATTCGCTAAACACAGGCTCCGTACCTGCTCCCGTTATTTTGGCACAGGAGTCCACTCCTGAAGTAGTCTATGGCAAACTTAGCCATCCCGCTGAAAAGTTAATAGCAACTTTGCCCGTAACAGACGGCTTCGACTTAGAGAAGCTAATTAAATTTATCAAAATTGCCTTGTCCTTATGTAGAATTTATCCGGACATTAAAAGAAATATTTTAAGCATTCTTATGCCCTACGCGAAGGAACCGTTAAGCTCGTGCGTATCTAAACATACTACGTTTCGCGCTTTCCATAGAGAAGCTCTAAATAGTTTTATTCCTGCTAAACGTCGGAACACTTTGGAGCAGGATCTCTTCTTTAGACCTCAACGTTTGGGAGAGACTCTGCACCATTTTGTCTCCGAAATCAAGGAAGCAGCGCAGGTGCTTCTTGTAGATAAAAATGAAGCTGAAATTACACAAGTCATTGTAGATGCTCTCTCGCCGGAAGTGCGAAACTGTCTGGTTTTCGCAAAAAGGCCTGTTAACTTTAATGACTTGGATACCATCTGTGCCCAAGTCAATAATACCTTATACATTGACCAAGAAAGATCGTCAGCTGAAAAAGGTTTCTCTAGGTCGGAACCCGAGTTTAGACCCATAAGGTCACCCGTAACTTGTTATAATTGTGGCCGAAGAGGTCATACAAGCCCGCAGTGTAGGCAGTATCCTAATCGTAGAGCACAAATTCAACACAATTTTTCTTCTCATCTAAATCAACGTCGACAGTATCAACATAACTTTTCTCCACATCCAAATCAACATTTCAAGAAGCGAAAATTAGTCGTTTCTACAATCAAAGCTCCTTCAGTAGAAAAAGATTATAGTCATATCAAATTTTACCAATCTTTTTTTAAACCTCAATACTTAAATAAAACCTTACCACGTAAGACACCTTTTTTAAATAAATCTGTTCCCTTTCATACTAAACCTGGGGTAATACACAATCAGTATAGGTCCAAACTACATTCTAAACATGAGAGTAATCTCTCAACATCCACTAAATCTTGTCACTCTTCAAATTTTAAACAGGGATTAGTTGCACCCTTTTACTTAAGGCCCACGTGCCTCAACTGCAGAACAACTGGTCACTATAACTGGGAGTGCCATTCTTTCAAAAAATGTAAAGATAAGATCAATAGTTTTTCTCCCTTAGCTAATAATTCTCTCACGAGAAAAACTTATAAGTCCTTAAAATCTAGAGGTTTGAGCAACAAGATTCTACCTCTTGTTGAAGTAAATTTTAAAAATTTTAAGACTAACGCCTTGTTAGACTCTGGCTCAGTCAGGAGCATCATGTCTTCTGATCTTTTTGAACATTTAGAATCTTTAAATGTAATTAAAGAAATTCAAGAGGTAAAATCGGAGTGCCTCACCGCAAACGGAGAAAAGCTAGGGATCAATCTAGCTTGTAAAGTCCATATTAAAATACAGCACTGCAGCTGGAATTTTGAAATTTTAGTGGCACCTCAGCTGTCGTGTCCTCTCATCCTAGGGTCCGATTTCTTTCTGAAAAGTCGACTCATTTTAGATCTTTTCCAAGGCACCTTCACGTTTAAATTTTATAAGGCTAAACCCTTTCAATTAGTAAATTTTCAAAAAAGGTTACCTCCTACAGTTACTTTATCCTCTGCTACTCAGGTCACCGAAAATCCACTGAGTCACCTTGATGACAAATGTCAAAAGGAGATCTCAGGACTCATAGAAAATTTCCCTGATGTCCTTACTACTGAATTAGGACTCACCGACCTAATTAAATATGAAATAGTGCTGAAAGACAATATAACGGTGAAAAGCCAGCCCTATCAATTGGCCCCTCCGAAAATGCAATTTTTGAGGGAGCACATCAAGGACCTCGTTGAAAAGGGAGTAGTAGAGAAAAGCATTTCCAATTATTCTTCTCCAGCGTTTCTTGTTCAACATCCTGAAAAGAAACCCCGAATGGTCATCGATTATCGAAAACTAAATCAACATATCGTAATCGAAGCCGTACCCCTTCCTAATCTGCACCAGTGCTTCAATTGGTTTGTGGGAGCCAAGTTTTTCACTGTGTTTGACCTTAATTCAGCCTACCATCAGATTCCACTCACCGAGAGTTCTAAACATCTCACCAGTTTTTGTACCCCTTGGATGCTCTACCAGTTTACACGAGTCCCATTTGGACTTTGTACTGGCGCTCAAGTTCTAACTCGACTTCTAGACCAAGTTTTCTCAGACATCAAATTTAAATTCGTTTTCAATTATCTCGATGACTTAGTCATCTATTCTGAGACTTGGGATGAGCACATCAAACATCTGCGTGAAGTCCTATCTCGCTTGCGAGGAGCGAAACTTACGGTTAATCCCGATAAGGTTCGTTTTGCAGTAAGAGAGATATGTTTCCTTGGACATTTAGTTTCTGCTAGAGGCGTGCAAATCGACCCAGAGAGAACCAAGGCCATCAGAACTTTTCCTAAACCCACCAATCCAAAAGCTGTGTCACGCTTTATTGGTATGGTCAATTTTTTTTCTAAGTTTATCCCAAACTTCGCTGAACACGCCGCTCCTCTGAATCTGCTCCGGCGGAAAGGACAAAAGTTCGTTTGGAACACTGAGCAACAACTTGCTTTCGAATATCTGCGTAATGCCATTGCGCAACCTCCCGTACTTCGTATGGCTAATTTTGACAAACCTTTTGTCCTTCAAACGGACGCGAGTTCGTGCGCTTTAGGAGCAGTCCTACTCCAAGAAATTGACGGTTCTCGTCAACCTATTGCCTATGCTTCCCGCACCTTAACACCTGCGGAAAGAAAAGCCTCTTCTGCGTATGAGTCAGAATGCCTGGCCGTAATCTTTGGAGTAGAGAAATTTAGACAGTACCTCGAGCATCGCGAGTTTCTCTTAGAGACTGATAACCAGGCCCTTTCATGGCTACTTGCCCGTCCCCGACAATTAGGCAAAATGGGACGGTGGATAGCCAAATTAACTTCTTTGAAATTTCAAGTGGCACATATTAGGGGCACCCAAAATGTAATCGCAGATTCACTTTCTAGGATGTTTGAGCTAGAAAAGCAACCGGAACAACCGTCTCCTTCTGAGAACACCATAGTCTGCAATAGCCTTTTAACTAATTTCCCTTTAGCCTTCCAGGACATTAGCGCTCAACAGCGCGCTGATGACATTTTAAGTCCCATTATTTCAGATCTAGAAGCTGGTGCATCTTCTAGCAGATATTGTCTAAATAAAGGGACCCTTTGCCTTAAGAATCATAAAGGTATCCCTATCAAAATTTGCGTACCCAGATCACTAGTGGACCTAATCATTAATTATTATCACGATTCCCCAGTAGGAGGTCACTTAGGTATTTTCAAGACCAAATTTAAAGTGAGTGAGTTTTTCTTCTGGCCTTCACTCGTAAAGGATGTCACCCAGAAGGTTAGAAGTTGCGCAACATGTGCAGTGAGCAAGCCCGCTCAAAATAGCAAACTAGGCTATTTGTCATCGATTGTCCCAACCCGTCCTATGGAGAAAATCCACATTGACTACGTTGGTAAACTACCACGAACGGCGCAAGGCAACACCATGATACTGGTCGCTGTGGACCAGTTCTCTAAATTCACCTGGCTTTGCCCTGTCAGAGACGCCACCTCTTTCAACACCATTAAGGCCTTAAGCCAAAACATTTTCCAGCATTTTGGTTTTCCTAAGATCTTGATCTCTGACAATGCTACCTGTTTTACATCGCATTCGTTCCGCAACTACTGCTTCACTCGTGGTATCAAGCACGCCACCTTGTCACCTTACCATCCCCAACCGAACAATGCGGAACGTCTGAACAGAAACCTTAAAGCCGCCTTAATTGCCTATCATTCCAACAACCAAACTTCTTGGGACAAATCCTTATCATGGCTACAATTAGCTTTCAATTTCGCAACCCACGAGACCTTAAAAACTTCTCCCTTTAAAATCATTTTTAACTTCATGCCCAACACCCCGCTCAGCTTAACCTGGAATATCGACGACCTGCTTCCCAGGGACCATTCCGACCCTCATCAAATCTGGCGTAATGCCAAAAACAACATTCTTAGAGCCCATCAAAAGTCTGAGCGCGTCTACAATAAGAACCGTAGACCTCATCAATTCAAGATTGGCGATCTAGTATGGTGTAAGACGCACAATCTGAGCTCCGCAATAGATAAGAGGGCCGCCAAGCTGATGCCCAGGTGGTCAGGGCCCTTTCGTATTATCGATTTTCTAACCCCAGTTACAGTTGCCCTATCTTTCCAGCATTCCAGAAATTTCATCAAAAAGGCCCATGTTGAACAACTGAAGCCTCACCTAGTACCTGCAGACCCCATCAGTCATTTTTCTAATCGCTATCCTGTTTCAGCTAACTGCGCTAAGTGCGTTTACCCCACCTGAACCTATTATAGGTATCATTTTGTGTTTTTGTTGCTGTGTAAAATTTTACACATTATCACTTGAAAACAAGTGTAATCGGACTCGACATTAAACCAGGAGATTGGCCATCTCGAAGGTTATTATGTATCCTTGACATGACATATATTTCCCGGCGCCGGAATCATTCAAATAAATATTGTCGTTAGACATGACATGTCATGCATCATTTAGTCTATCTTGCAAGGTCCGAAGACTGATCACCTTCCGATCCTAGAGATTAGACGATTAATAAGTGCTTTCGAGCACCTTATCTTACTTTAAGGACACAGCGAGTCCACTATAGTTATATAATGTTTGTTCTTGTTGTTTTTGAGTGTTGTGTATTTTCGGTGGAGGTATATTGACCAGTTGGTTATTAATGGTTAGTTGTAAGTCATTTTCATAGATTTTTTTTTATGTAATCAAGCGAATTTCTTTCGATTGACCTGCTCTGCTTGACTTAATTTGGCCTGTTTAGCTCAAAATTTTTTTTCTTTTCCGACGCAGTCGTTTCGGGGGGGGAGAGATGTAACGTCCATCAACAACTTCAATCATTTATTTTACCTATTTACAACCTTTCTGTATTTAACCTTCACCCAGTTATCCTTTTCTCCGCCAGATGTCGACTCCGTACGGTATCTGTAGTCGTACATAACTGAACCTTGTGATCCGACAATCGATCAGCTGTTCATTATCTATTAAGTTGAAATTTCGCTTTGTCATAAGATTGTTCTAGAAAGCGTCGGCCATTTTTTTAGACCGTTACTTTCAGACGCTGTGAGTGTTCGTAATGTTGCCGAGCTTTAAATAATTTCATCGGGGTAACGTGTGTCGCTGAAGACAATGATTCACTTCTAAACCTTTTGTTTTCGCATACCAGGTACAATATTTCAGCTTTACCTTAATAATTATAAGATATTACTTGTAAAACTTAATTAGGTTATTTCCACTTTTGCTTCATGTATAACTTCCTAACTCATTTTATTCAACTTATTAGAGAAACCTATATATTTCTTTTTTACAACAGCCTAAACTTTAAATGTAATTCTTACAGCCTAAATTCTAAATGTAAATCTGACAGCCTACAAAACTATAAAGCCGATATCATTTTGGTCATTGTCAAGCCTAAACATTCTTCCACAAACAAGCCTAAAGTGTTATGCATTAATTAACTGTAACTGTGTAGTATTTCTGCAGTGTAACAGATTTTGAAAACTTTTAATAAGCTATAAGCAGAATATATGGCTGATATGTAACTAAACGTTAACATTTCTTTTATGTTACCATGTGGCTTACCTAACATGTACAGACAGTGTTATGCAACATTACGCATGTTATATTAACAAAAGAACTATCATTTTATGCTTATTTAAATAACTGCAAGTTTTCTAAAAAGGAAATTGTTATCTGTGTTATACAGTTAAACTGGTGCAAGTGCAGGGGATGTTTAATGCAATGAGATAACCTGCTACTACCACTATTAGAAAAGGCCTACCTTGCAACTAAAGAAATGGAATACCTAATCAAAATATTTTCTACTGAGTTTTAATTAGAGACAGAAGTTAACTTAAAAAACGAGAACTATCTGCTTTTGTTCTTTCTTATGATTAAGTGTTAAATAGGCTGTATTTTTGAAAATAATTTTTGCACATGTGTACTATTTAAGATATGTTAGTATTAAATAAATTGGGAGGAGCAAGCTAGCACATTTCGGACCTTAGCCCTTAAGGGCTGCATATTAGAAATTTTACAACCTTTTTTTTATATATTTATAGAGAGACGTCTCATAATAAATTTTGTCTATTTATTTAATTATATAATTACCTTTTAGAGTTGGCCAACGACAAATATATATATTTTCTTAAAACAAATCCATGGTACTTCATGTAAACTTTGTAACTTGTAAATCTTTTGTATATTTTCTGTAATTATTATTAAAAGGGAGGGTTTTTGAATTTTATTTTTGGGAAGGGTTTTTAAATTAAATTTAATAAAATATATATGTTTTCTTTTTTTAAATCTCAATCTTTTTTGTATTAAGGGCATGTTAATTATCTTTTTTGTATTAAGGGCGTATAAACTTTTATTTAACTTGGTTAATAAACCTAAAATTATACCTATTTCTATGGTTTATTGAGGTAACCTTTAGGTATCCTGTGCATTGTAAGAGATAAGCTGAAATATTCCTGCTTTTGGTGATATTTAATTTCTAAGGTAAGTCTTGAACAGTACCAATCTATGTGGCCCAGTATCGTTTCCGTTCCCTTAATTATTCTTTTTGTAAGATTGGTACAGTACACCAAGAAGTGTTCCCACAATTTAAACTACATAATCGAGTAGTCTATTTACTATAGATAGAACGTGGTCCTTGTATATGAACAGGAATAGTTTAAAAATATAATGGAGCTTGACTAGCATAGTGACAAGAATTTATTTCTAAAAATAAAAACACACAATATTCTCACATTAATACGTCTAATGGTCAAACACTATTCAAGTACAAAGTAGTCATCCTTACTGACATTTGAGCTACAACTAAATTATAACTAACCAGCATAAGAAAATTGTTATGCTACACATGTATACCATCTCATAGTAGAGGGTGGTGTTAGTTTAGAAACATTAAATAAGGTCAACAATAACAACAAACAATAACATAAATACCATAATATTGCAAGGTAGTTAAAATTTATACAACTATATTATGTCTAAACTAATGAATAATGAGAATGAGTGGTTCATTTCTAACATAAAATGGTAAGTTACATGTTTAAAAAACATGTGTAATACCATAAATATAATAATAATATATTTTTAAGCATGTTTGTTAACAATGTATAATACAAAAAACAAAACAATATATAGAATTTACTACTAATAAAATACATAAACAACACTTATTATTTTGTGAATGTATGAAAAAGGTATGTTAACATTTTATATAATCTAATTGCTTTAAACCCTTTTATGTATCACTCAATTAACAAGTATATTTGGACAATATCATTTCTTTCTTTCTACATAGATGTTCATATTGTTTTGATTGCTTTCATTTTGTTTCTTCCTATATGTTTTTGATACTGTGCATAGTTAGCGATCATGTACTAGAATGTATTATTATTTTCTGAGTTTGAATATGACACTATTTCTTTTATATTTGTCAAAAACAGCTTTGTGATGTGGATTTTACAATCAGCAGGGTTTTTAATGTTTTTAGTTGTAGCTCATGGATTACTGAAGATTACGACTCTGTCGTTGAAACGCGTTCGATTATTAAAGGTATGTGTGTAAGAATTGGTGTATTGTTATTATTATTTTTAAATAATTCCTTCTCACTCGTCAAGCTCAAAGTTTTAATAAATAATCAGTAGGGTGTTTAGTTTCATAATATATTCACAGACAACTTGGTTGTTTGCATTATATAAAAATAGTTGATCTCCAGTAAAAGCACAAATACCAAAGCAATTTGGTAACCACGTGTAGACTTACAATTTAATTAAATAATGTATCAAAAAGAAATCGAAGTATACTTGTCAAGTGTGTTATGGAAGTAAGCTTTGTAATATTGTGGTGACTCTTGCGAAGAAATTAGATTCTGAACAGAACAAGATCATCAAACTGGGGTTTAAAAAACACCACATTCTTATTTGAATCTTAGATAAGCAATAACTTTTAAATATATTGGGGAGGGCAAATTTAATAAATCTGTGAGGTATCATAGTACGGGATGTGGTTTGATAAATGAAACATGTGAATGATTTTGGTTTTGAAACTATTAAGAATGTTGAATCCTTAAAGTATTTAGGATTACTTATAGATCAGAGGTTAAACTGAAAAATACATGTTGATAAATTGAAACAAGAGGTATTTGAAAGTATTCGTAATGTCTATTGTGTTAAGAAACTTGTGTTATTTATGGATAACTAAAAACATAATGCCTTAGTAGAATCCAGGATTCAATACGGTATTGAATGTTGGGGAAGCTCTTAGAAAATGTAGGATCGATGGTGATACAACAGAAACATCTCATAAGATGCATACTGAAAGTGCTAGAAGTGCTCATTCTTTATCACTGATTAGGAAGTTAAAACTTTTTATGTGAAATTAGGTTTTTATTCTGTATCAAAAATTCACTAACATCAAACAAGCTCTTTGAAAAATCACTCCACATCATCTTGAGAACATTACCAGGTTTTCAGTTCCATTAGAAATTTTGTTTTGAATTGTACTTCTTTTAGGCTTGTATTTAGTGGGTTGTTTGATGTGGAGTGATTTTTCGTCACTCGTTGCGTCTTGTTTGTAGTGTTGGTTTTTTAGTTAGGAGGAGAACTTTATACAACCATTGTGGTCTATCAAATAATTCGCGAAAATTTTTGAATTTCATTTATATTTTTTTTTTAAATTTATACTGTATTTCGTAGATTCGACACATTGTATTATATAGTCTTTTAAAGACTTTAGGGGTTGCTAGTTTTTCTTTTGTTGGAGAACCCGAAACAAGTTGAGCCTATTGAGTTTCCTACGGTTTTTTTTATGGAGATTATTAATTGCTTTAGTTTCGTAAGCTTAATTTTTTTGAAACTTTGTTCTATGTATAGCAGACTTTATGTAATTGTAAAGATCACTACGTGTGTCTTTGTATCGATGAAAATAAATATGTTTCTTTCTATAAATAAAAAATAAAAAATAAACTTATTTGTAGTGTGGCAAGTGTAATGTGTTTTAATTGTGAGTATTATCCATTTATAAACCACAATATAACAATGCAATTAATTTGTATTCCTATTCTACAATGCCTGATGAATACTTCTTAACGACATAAAAAAATGAAACGTATGTGAACAGAATATCAAGTAAATAAAGATATTTATGTAATCATGATGTTTCTATTTTTTGGTATTATTATTAAAATCTTAATCCATGGATTAATAAGTAATACATATAACATAAATAACATGTATGAAACCTAGACATTAACTAAGTCCTGCGGTTTATGACGCTTAAGTCGTCTTTTGTCACATTCCACGTCTAAAAGCTGGATAGCTTCCACGTTCGCAAGTCTCTTTTCATGCCGAGAAGCGCAGTCTTGAATTACCTCATTCACACTTTTCAGGTTTAGGTCTGCATGCAGGTCATCATTCCTTTGGTACCATCTTGTATTTGTAATTGTACGAATAATACGATTTTGTATTCGCTGTATAATTAATTGACTTGAGGGTTTTGTACATCCCCATAATTCCGCACCATATGTCCAAATAGGTCTAATAATTGAAATATACAACAATCTCTTATTGTACAAAGCCAAAGTCCAATCAACCAATACGTATCGCGCAGTTTTTGTTTTATTTGGGTTGCTTTCATACATACATGATGCTTCCAAGTAAGACGTTCATCAAGATGCATTCCAAAATATTTAGCAGATTTACTATATGGAATTAGTTTATTATTATGTTTCTAATACTAACATGAATTCCTACTCGACCCTTAAGATCTGCAGGTTATTACGAACCACAGTGGTCCACAGACTATATATAGGGTTTAGTTTACTAATATAGTTTCCTAAATACTCATGTTTACTCTTATACATGTTTTAAGAATATAAGAGATAAATAGTTCCACCTGTCAACAACGACCTTGACTCAGCTGTACGAGGTTTTAATGAAGCCTATTTGTCACATGGTCCCTGCGGATCCAAACGCGCAGACGTAGAAATACCATTACGTCTTCTTCTTCTTCGCTACTTGTCTAGTCACGATAAACGAATTACACGTTTTACAATCCTTACTTCATGACGACCACTAATTATATAGAATCTATTGTAAACATTGTTTCTTGCTACTTACCAAGCTTGTTAAACGGTTTGAGATTCAAATACTAAGTATCTTTGGTTAGTTGAGTTTTTATATTATTTAATTTAATCGTCTTGTATTTAAAATGTTGTTTTTGTTTTTTGTAAACGTTAATAATTGAAATTGAAAATAAATTTATTCCGTATTACACTAGTTTTTACAAGTTATTTACAATATTTTAAGTAACAAAAACTACTTCGTTATTTAAACTATACAATTACAGGTTGCAATTACAATACAACAAACTAAACATCTATGCATTTTTTTGGTGTAGCCTAATTGTCAACTTTAATTTTCACTTTATATAAAGCACAAAAATCTGTATGTTTAAGCGGGTATGTTTGGTCCGATTTGTATGTGTGTTCGCTATGCTCGTCCAGACCGTTTAACGGATCGAGATTAAAATTTTTCTTAGTGGTTGATTAGCACAAGAGGGGGTTAAAATGGGGGGTAACTACAATAACGCATGTTATTTTTACAGGTCACTTAGTTTAGGTTGCAAGAGTTGAATAGATACATTCCGACATACCAGGTAGAAAAATAAGCAACACAGCAAGTAAAACTGAGAAGGGGGGGGGGGAGTTATAAATAGGGAGAAAGAACAAGAAACGGGGTCTGTTGGCCGGTACAGAAGGGAGGGAGTAGGGATGTCCATTTGAAACAAAACATCGATGCATCGATGTATCGATTAGAAAACATCGATGATTTTAAACATCGAATACTTTTGTTTATATGACTATAATTATGCTAAGCAAGGTTTTGAGGGGAAATTATCGAAATATTGGAATAATTTTAGATAATAATAATTTTAGATGTGTTCATATTTTGTATTATGTATTGCTTCTGGAGGGAGTTAATAAATAATAAATAAAAAAAAAAAAAATAAAAAAAAAAAAAAGTATTTAAAAGCAAATGAATAGAGTTATTTAAACAAAATAGAATTTATCAATTTAAATCGGCGTTGGTAAATGGCTTTATCAGACGATAATAACCGCTAATGGGTTTCCCGTAAAAAAATCTTCACTGATTTATAGGATAGGTTTTTTTAGAACTAGTCAGGTTGGGCCTAAGACTTATTTTATGTACAATTTTAATTTAGAGTTTTATACTACTGTATCATCTTAGGGCGGAAATTTACTAGGCCTATACGACCCTACGCCGACAGAAATGCAATAAAAAAATAGCCTGAAGTTCGAACTTATAGTCTTTAGTCACAGTCTGTTTACATGTATTCAACATTTAACAGTAGAACGTAAAACAAGGTCGTCGTGTGCAAACACGCCAAGATAATTTTTGACAAAGACAAAGAGTAAAATCAAAATAGGATGAGAAGTAACAATACATTCAGTAGGACAGTAGTAGGTTGAATTCTTGAACCTTTCGATACATCGAATGAAAATACATCGATGCATCGAATAAATTTGGACCCATGTAATACATCGGACTGCGTAAACATCGATGTTTTCGATGCGATGCATCGATGTATAATATCCCTAAGAGGGAGAGAACATGACCGGTAGGAACCGCGCTACCAGGGGTTCAAGGAAGATATAAAAGGTGAGGGTAACCTTGTGAATTTTTGGAGATTGAGATATAACAGTAAATTCGATTATTTGTGTAATTAAAATCAAATTGGGGATATTCAATATTGTTTTAGTCTCTTGAATTCAGTTTTACTTGTGAGTTGGATATTAAAAAATAGTTAAAGAGTTATTAGGATCAATAACATTGTTGTGTTAAATATATAAGTATATGAAATCTGAACATAAAGTGAATATAATTTAATGCTTGTATCTCTTCAAATCCTCTCACATACTAGTATAATAGTTGGCCAAGCGGCTTGTATCAAGAATATTCACTGGGCCCCGTTACACTACCCTAAACCTTTAATTACCATGAGAACAGAGAGCTGAAACTTTGCACAATTGTTCATATCTGATATATACAAAAATTATAGCCTACGCATTTTGGTTATTTGGGTTGGGTTTAAGGGATGAAAAAGGAGATATCTAACACCTAAAACAATAAATATTCATTATTTTACTTCCTTTGAAGCTAGAGAGCTATATCTGGTTTATAAAAATGATACATAGAAACCTATAGAATTTTGTTAATTAAACTCTTAATTGGTTAAAATGGAGTAAACATTCCACGAACTTCCTACAAGCTAGAGAGCTGAAATTTAGTACACATTGTTCTTTGGTGCTATCCAATAAAGAAACTCTATTTTCATTTCAATTACTTGAATCTAAGGGGTGAAATGGTATAACTGCACTGAACATAAATAATTCAACCACGCAGCTGAACCGCTGACGTGAGTTGAGCAAATTTCCAAAATTAGGTTTATAGGCCTATGTTTTAGTGTTTCAACCAACAATTTGGGAAATAGATCTATTCACGACGGTGCTGAATAGCTGCAAAATGGTTCGCATGCATTTCCGCATATTGGGAATATCTTCAATACACAATGCATTGCGTGCTTCGCACGCTATTCCGCATATTGGGAGTATCTTCAATTCACAATGCATTGCGTGCTTCGCACGCCAACCCCACGGTAGAATCCACCACATGGCTTTGAACCGGGTACTTCTATGGTATTTTACGTTTTGATCGATTTTGGGGGAACCAAGCTACCTATAAGGTCTCGTAAAAAAACAAAATGTGCATAATAAAATTATACATTTATATTTGTAGAAAAAACTCAAAAAATTAATTCTCGTAGGAAAAATCTAAAAAAATAGTTACATCCGGTCAAAAACGTGCTTCCGATTGTTGGATTTTTTTGGCTAACGAACTCGTCCGAGCGACGTAGACACACCACAAAACGTGTTCTGGGGACCGTGATCGGTGCTCATTTGCTACTCCCGACCTTGGGTCTTACCATAAGGGCCACTGCAATAAATAGCTCATTTTCCTATGGAAATTCGCAAATAATAATCTGTTCACTTGCTACGAAAATAGACACCTAAACTTGGCACATGCCATATTACTCTTAAGTTACATATAGTAAAGAAAAAACAATTTCATTTCGATTATTTGAGCCTAAGGGGTAAAATATTTTCCGCAGCCAATATTTTGGGTAAAATGTACTTATTGATGTGAATCACATCAAAATCAGTTTGCTTATGTTTACATTCGTCCGTGATTGACAAACTGGTTGATAACTTTATATGTATCTCTTACTGGATCATAGCTAATCATGTATGTAGGCCTGAATGGAACTTGATTTGACGCAATCAGTGGGATATTTTGTGTAAATATATTTTGTGGGTTATTTGTCCTAGATTTGGTGACAGTGGAGTGATTACTCTTTATTTTATTGCAAACATAACCAAATAGATGAACCTGAATGTTTAGTATTTTATTTCTCTCGCAATGCCTGTAATTTTTTGCTTCAGAGAGGTTTTTCGTTTTTATACTCAGTAAAGCGTTTATTTTCAGAATATGAAATACATTTTTCTCTAAACTTATTGACGTTGAAAATGTAATATCTGACAATTGTGACTAATTTGAAAGGTACTCGTATGAGGATACTTATCTTATAGTGTGTGTATTGTACTGCTGGGGTAGGTGGAAATAACCGACTTTGCACGACTGTTTGAGAGTACCAGTAATCTAATTTTGTATGTAATGTTGTATTATTATTTATATTTGAAGGTCTACCAATTACAGAATTTTAACCTAAGTGAATATCCTTAGGTTCTAGAAACAGTTGATTTTATGCACTGCAGTTTGTTGTTTCTATGTAGTTTCTTTTGAAGAACGAAGTAAACAAAAAGAATTGAAAACAATGAACAACTAATCAAACATATAACAGCTGATTTATTCCATATAATATTTCACCTTATGTGCAGTATAATAAGCAAGCGTCTACTGGTTCCGTTAACTAAGTATTCACGATGTGCTTGCGCGTAGTCCCTCTATGACATATGCGACGCAGTGAGTAGAAATGATTCTCTCTCTCTTCTTAATTGCCGGTTGGAGTCAAAGAAGGAGACCCGTTTCAATTTTCGTCTCGATCAGGCTAGCTCATGCTACCGTGGCTAGAGAAAATGCTACATAACCCCTAAACACATGGTACGCACTGCGCAAGCGTGTAGAGTGTGTTTGAAACATTTGACAGAGAGATAGGAAATGAATATTCTCCTCTTTGCTTTTAACTGCTGGTTAAAGTCGGACAAGGAAAGCGTTTCACTTTTCGTCTGATACAGACCCTGCCACGGGTAAAGGAGTTTCACTTCATAATGATGTAATTTATTTCAAATTTAACTCATCCTTTAAGCTGAATTCATAATTACTTCTGTTATTATCTGTTATTACTTCATAATTATTATCTGTTGATTCTTCACTTTACTTTTTGAGGTTATTGTCTGGTTACGATTTGAAAGCTGTTGTGCTTTTAAATCAAAGTTAATATTTAACAGCTGTTATTGAAAAACTTCTTTACGATTTTTTTCATTTCCACACTTTAAATATGGATAAATAAATAAAAGTTCATATTTTGTTTTGTAAAAAAGGTATCAATATGAAATATTTTCTTAAATACCCTGATGGCGTTCATACTCCATTATGGTTAACGTGATAAACAGTTCTCTTCCAAAATTTGACTGTAGTTTGTGCCCGAGAGTAAGGGTGCTCAGGCCAATTATTTATTTACTTTTCATCCTATAGAAATCCACCTAACAATGCGAGCCGGCTAGCTTGCCTAGACTAATGTCGGCCTAAATTCTAAGGAAACAGGTAACTTGTCTTGTCATAACTCTTATATAACCTGGAATTTGACTTTATCCTTGAGTTAACCTTTCTTCTAGGTCTTCAGAGCAGACACTTCAGGAGGGTCTAGTAGTATTTGCTTTGCCTGACTCTTAGCAATGGAACTTTCACTAAGATTATAAATTAGGTTGGCTTGACTATTCAATATTAAGACAATGTTTGTGATGTATTTGTTCTCGACGAAATAAGACTTTTCATTTTATTATAGAGTACGTTTTACTCGCGGGTAATTCTCCAAAAATCGATCCGCGAAATCGCCATGCGTGGAACTGTGTGTAAACAATTATAATATAAATAATTTATAGTAGAATATGTCAGCTGTGTGTACATTGTCCGTGTGTATTGTGGTGTATCTAACAGCATTGTACGTTGGCTTTCGTCATTATTATAGGGTTAGGGTTAAAATTCTCAAATGTTTTGATTACATTCGTACATAAGTGACAAAGTTGAGATTTTTTTAATTTTTACAATATTTGTTAATCTAGGTCTTAACAGGTTAATATTAACATTAGGTCTTTATTTTATTAAACTTTAAAATACCAAAACAGAAAAACATTTGTTTGTGAGAAAATGCATATAAAAATTGAAGCTTCATTGATGTGAATATTGAACATAGGAGTTAAATAGTTACAACCTTTAGTGTACAATAAAAATGGTAACATAAATTGATTATAGCAATATAACGTTCATCATAATCATTTTCATTTCAATAATTCTATATAAATTATTAGAAATAATGTATGTATAGCTTCTTGGATTGTATATTATGAATAATATGTATTAGGTTAATTACCTTGTACATTGTACCTTGTGAATTACGATAACCACAAATCGTTTTTCACAATTAAGTACGCGAACCGATATTGACGTCGGTAAATAAGAGTCAAAAGTGTATGCCGGCCGGTCGTCGTAACATGTTTATGTGTTAGTGTGTTTTAATCTAATTTGTTATATCATTTATCTTTTAACTATTTAACTAAGTTTAATGTGCCAATAAGAAGACGACGCTTTAGCAGGCTAAACAACTTCATTTTGAATATGGAATGATGATGACGGCATAACTGTCGAAGCCAGTAACCCAAAATGGAAACCAATTTGGATTGATTGACGGAGTATATACAAGGTAATTAACCTAATAGATATTATTTATAAATTATTCATAAGAAAAAGTAATAATTTCCGAACAATAATAAGATTTTACATGGTATTAAATTTTGGGTTTTACTTACATTATCATATTATAATTACTAGCATAATTATGTTAAATGTATACAATATAATGTGTTATTAAAACAATTGAAATAAAACTTAATGCTATTTATGTTAGTTATCTTCAGAGTTAATCATTTTACAATTTACGCATATTTACGAAACAAATTTATTTTAATAGTGCAGTCATTGAAGCGTTATTGCTCTGAATTTTTTTACTGTGAACCGATTTGCATGAAATTTTGGAATTAGGCTCATCTTACCCTTAAATTCAAAAGTGAAAATGATCTGAACTCCGCACCCACCCTGGGGGTGGATGCCACCCCTTCTCGGTGGTGTAAATTTTTTTTTCAAAATAACCTCAGATATCGATAGAAGGTCTAATTTTAAGCAAAAAATGTTCTATAAAGTTTTTCAAAAAACCCAATGCTTTTCAAGTTATTGGCAATTGAAAATTCGGAATTTTTCACGTTTTCCATCGGTTTTTGCAAATATCTCCAAAAATATGCATTTTAACGAAAATTTCATAATGAACAAAATTGTAGCAGGTAAAAAACTGAACAAATCGGTTTTTTATAAAGTGTTCTAAGTGCAATATTAAGCGAGATATTAAAGATCAAAGCCGTTTTTTATTTTGTCTGAAATTTAATCGATGTGTTCAATGCCATCTAGCGGCGAGCAGATACATTTTATGCATTCTAATGAAATAGGGTTTTGTAGTGCTTGAAATAAGCTTTAAAATGAGCACTGTTAAAAGCCTTTTGCACGTAAAATGAGTGAGCTGTATTGCAAATAAGAGGAACATCTAATGTTTTTTACTTTTAAATCAATGGGTTTCATAAGTGCCATTTCCATAAAAATAAAAATTAATCGTATTCCGTCTAGAATTAACTTTAATATAAATTGTTTGATGGATTCTAGCAGTTTGGCTGCTTTAGGACACATATTCAAAAAAAAAATCACGATTTTAAGAAAAAACATTTTTCGAATTTTTTAAAAAACCACCTTCTTTTCATAATATCTGAAAAATGATGAAAGATACGTACAAAAGTACAGTAATAAAAATGTAGGTTTTTTTCTGACAAAATTTTTTTTTCTTTTTTGTTTTTCTGTCACACAAAAATTGACGGAGATATGATTGTTTAAAGAGCGCGCGGCAGCGCAATCACAGTCTCTCTTGAGCCCTTTGACCCTTCACCGTTTTAAAATAAAAGATTTTTCACTATATATTGCAATGAAAAAAGTTGTAGCTCTTTTAATTACCTTTAAAATGTTTTTTTATAAGTTGTGATTGCATCAAAACTGAAGGAGTTATGGTCCAAAAACTAGTCGTATTTTTTCTACTTAGTAAACTGAAAATTTCGGAGTGTGAATATTTGGAGCAAAGTGAAAGTACACAATAATAGAGACCCAGAACTACTGTCTTATGTATATACATACATATTATGGCACATATATTTTGGAAACGTAGGCATGAATACATACCAACGTTCATATATGTATATATAACACATTTGAGTGAAGGTAAGTATGTGTATTGCTCGGAGGGGCCAACCACGAAAAAGCCAGTTGATCAGATGTGCGTGCTCCGTTTATTCGTTTCGAATTTCTTAAATATATATACTATACAATGTGACCAGTATATTTCAACTGCAACTGCAAAAAAGGTTGCGGAGCCTCTTGGGGATGCAGAAGAGTTGGTCTGTTTTGCAATACTACTTGTGGAACGTGCAGTGGAGATAACTGCCAGAATAGCCCTCCAATTCAGCCAGAAGAAGATGACAGCGACTCCGACATTGAGCCATGAAGGATAATGTTTTTTTTTTTTATAAAATTGAATGAAAATTATGACTATGGGTTTTTTATGTTTTTATGCATTTTCATGCTCTTGTTGCAGTATTTTTTTAAATGTATTACTAATTCAATCTGGTACAGTTTTAGACAACTTGTAAGTTTACATTTTATTCAATAAATGGTGATTTCTTACTCTATAATTAAATTATTTTTAAATGTGTAATCATATATATTTACTGTTTTAATTTAGGGGTAGTTTTTATGGTTGAAAAGCTTGAGAATATGATAATCATTTTCGAGAATGTCGAATAACATTTAAATCCCTTTCATTTCATCAAAAGAAATTTTTTAAAACAATTTTGTATCAAGGGATTGTTTTTAAGGGTCGAAAGGGGGTTAAAAATTCGATAATTAAGATAGAGAACATAAAATATTATTTACTCTATACTTAAATCTTTTTCTGTCATACCAAAGTAATTTTTTGTGATTTTTGTCAATTTAGGGGTTGTTTGCAAGGGTGGTAAGGTTTTCAAGGGGTTGAAAATGATTTTAATATGAGGCAATTGTGTCAGAAAACACTTTACAATTTCACCCCTTAAAATTAAACATGTTTTCTAGCGATAAAATGGCTCAATGTCAATTTTTCCATTAAGGGGTTGATTACACCCCTTAAAAATAATAGGCGGAGCTCAGATCATTTTCACTTTTGAAGTTAAGGGTAAGATGAGCCTAATTCCAAAATTTCATGCAAATCGGTTCACAGTAAAAAAATTCGGAGGTAAGACCCTATTTTTCGCTTCAATGACTGCACTATAATGGCTCTGGTTAGTTTTTAAGTTATGTCATACAATATAATATGTTTTATATTGTATACTATTTTGGTTATATTACTAGTAAGCTCCGTGAAAAATTAGATTCGCATCAAAAATACATAATTAAAAAAAAAACTATTTAAAACAACAGACTTTATCTAGGCCTACTTACCTATGCTGACGGGGATTTTTAACTTGGTAAATGTGTGCAATTATAAGTATCATAAAACTGTAAGCCTATTTGTAAAAATGTTTTATTGACTTATATACTGTACATTATTATAATAAAGATAAAAATATTATCTTTCAATTGCTTTTTATTTCATATTGATAGATCAAATGATTTAGGAGTTATTAATATTATAATGAAGAAATCAATAATGGAATATGTTATAAGAAGATGTACAAATGTTTCCGAAGCTAATCGAAAGAGTGTCTCTTTTTAAAGTTTGTATAAATGAACATGTTGATATTAAAGGGTTGTATTCAAAGCAAATATTATAACGTATTGTAACCTACATTAGTTCTTTAACTCATATTAAAAAAAAATCAACTTCACAAGACTTATAATAATATTATTGGTTGAAGTTTTGAACGCTAGGTTTTGTTTAAGTATTATAGATGATTGGTGAAGTAGCTGTTATATTGTTTCTCTCATACATATGTATGTATGTACGTACACTCGCTTTTATAGGAATTGATATATCTTATTAATACTACTAGAGTTTATTAGAGCTTACTAGTATTATATGATATTATAAATGTTTAAATGTTATTATGTTTTTAATTTGTTATTTTAAGATATGACTTGATAAAACATGTCATTTCAAGTATCTTTTAAATGGGAATTGTATTTCTAGCTCGTACCCATAAGTAGCTGGAGCCTTTCAAAAATACAAATTTCAAATCCTGAACTAAATGGCTAGGTTTATTAGAAATCTAACGAATAAAAATATCTTCAAATTTTGTGAAATATCCATATATTCTGTAAGAAATTTCTAAGTTGGTAAAACTTGTGTTTAATGCCCACATAAGTGAAGGTCCCATTTAAAGTTCCCGTAAAATCAATCATTTTGAGATGTCAATGGTGGGACACTTGATTAAATGAAATTACGAGTGGAAAAACATAGACTAAGACCGGGAGTTGAACCGGGGACTTTTACGTTTCCGTCGTAATGCTCTGCCAAATGAGCTTAAAAATAATAAAATAGTGGGTCACTCGGTTAAAATAAATATTTGTATTTTGCTTTTACTATAGAATAAACATTAAATAATTATTATTAAGTAGGTATACAAAAGTTCAACTTTTCCATTAAGTTGACCTCTTAACTTTACTACGTGTTTGTTTTATATATGTAAAGTTTAGTGGTACTAAGTTCATTGTTCAAGGAACTTCTACATCTCCTATTTTGAATGCTTTATTGTTACAGTAAACTAAATCATTTATTTTTAAAGATTAGAATAAACTGTTTACAGTGTAGGTATAGTTTTAATGGTTTGCATCTCCTTTATATTTAATACTACGTTGTGTAATCAATCTCGTAGTGAGTGGTGTTACTGTAACAATGTCGACGGATGACATGGGATTTATAAGTAATCACATGATTGATTAGGTGTCTAACTGCTTTAAGAGTGAATTAAAACGGATCTTTGCCTATTTGTCAAATACTGTGCAAGTTAACCATGCAAAGGCATAAATTAAATTACTTCTGATAGACTAATATTTTCTCACGAAAAGATCTATTTTTTGGAAATATTTATACAAATTTATTTTCGGTTATGAAGTTTTAAAACAATTAATGCTTATAATGATTATATTTTTCAGAAATTTAATAACTAAAGTAAATTTAATTATTTTCTCTATGCATTAAAATTTTTAACAAAATAAGGCCACACAAAACATAAAAATCAGTTTTTGCCTCCATGTTTTAATAGTTTAAGATACTATAAAAATTTAAACACAAAATATGTTCTTATTTAAAACCGTTTAATTTGATATTCAATAAAACTTACATTATCATAAAACTTTTGTTAGATGTGTGATTTTTCATTTTTCCAATTTCTGAAAACTGCCCTACATGGACAACATTTAAAAGGGTGTGATTAACACATTGAAAAATTTGGAACTGAGGGTAAAATCGTCTGATGATTTAAATAAAAATACAAAAATAATAATTTCTCATGTTTATGATGACAAAAGTAAACATTTTGAAAGAAAAAATATTTGACTTACCTCCGTCATATTTCAAGATGGCGGCCCTAAACGTGATGTTTTCATTTACTATAACACAGTTTTATTCTCACTGCTTAATCATTTTACCAAATGTAGCTGATAAATTCAAAATTTTCTTTTCTATAATATAGTAAAGTCTAGATATAGAAATTTCTTTCCTATGATATAATTTAGAATAGTTACAAAATGTATTGTTTTGTAATTTAGTATAGTATAAATACAAAAATTTCTTTTCTACAATATAGAATGGAAAAAGTTGTTCTATAATTTAGTATAGTATAGATAAAAAAATTCTATAATATAGAATAGAATAATGATAATATAGTAGGGCATACACAATTTAACGTTCTATAATTTAGTATAGATACAAAATTGTATTTTCTTTAATACAGAATAGACACAAAATTTATAGTTCCATAATTTAGTATAGTTGGGGATAGGTAAAACATGTTTTTCCTATAATATAGTATAGGTACACAATTTTCTTTTATATATATGGAATGGTTACATAATGTATTGCATTATAATTTAGTCTAGTGCAGATACAACATTTTCTTTTTTATAATATAATATAGTATAGGTACACAGTTTATTGTTCTATAATTTTATTTAGTGGACCCGGCAATGCTACGCTATTGCTTGATTTAATTTAAAGGGTCCAGTAATTTACAATATGGCTGATTTTTTTTTATAAGTACATTAAAGTATGTAGTACTTTAAAAATATATAAAAAAAGTTTAGCCTACCAGTCTATCGATTTCTCAAAGTCGAAAAAAAATCGAAAACATTTTTTTCCCGATATTCCTTAATATTTCGAGCTGGAATGAAGATAAAGAACAATGAAAAATACCACCTTGTAGGGGAAGTATTTTTCAATAAAAAAGGTCTTGTGTATTTTTTCGTCCGAGCAATGGTTGTCTGGAAACAATTTCGATAATGCAGGTATGTATTTCGCAGCAGCGCGATTCGGCCGCATTATTGCATAGTTATAATGTATTAAATAAATAGTTGTACAAGGGCGTTTTCAAGAAGAAAGTGTCAGCTTTACGATGGCATGTTTTTTTTTCACTTCACATAATCATCTAACAAATTACCCAAATATATAGCCTATATATTGAAATCAAAAAAAAATTGTGTCTCAACGAAAAAGAAAACTGGTTATTTGGGGTTTTTAGGAGGATATGAAATAAAATAAAATATAAAAATTCAACATGGCGGATTCAAAATGGCTGCCATTTTCTTTAAAAATTCAACTTTTGTATATTCAAAATAATACAATTTCGTTAAGACTAGCGTAATTGCCTATATGCAGTCTCGATTAACTACTTATTCAATTGCACAGATAATATATCTATCAGCCGGTATGGGTAATTTTAGACCAAAAGTTCCAGTAATTTACAATACGGCTGATTTTAAAGTGCATTAAAGTATGTAGATTAATATAAAAAAAGTTTACCAGTATATCGATTTCCCAAAGTCAATTTCGGTCTGGGATTAAGGTGAAGAACAATAAAAAATACCATCCTGTAGGGGAAGTGTTTTTCAAATAAAAAGGACGTCGGTAACTATTTCGTCCCAGCAATGGTTTATCTGGAAAAAATTCGCAAAGTATTATTAAAATAAAATAAAAAATTAAAATTAGAAAAAAATTTAAAAATATTACAGTAAAAATAAACATTTGTGTCGGAATCCGGTGCAGGTTAACCGATTTTGACGTTTTTTAAAATTTATTTGTCTCCATGAGCAGAAAAAAGTTTTTACAAAAATGTTTTTGTGCATCCCTCCCCCTTAATTTTAATTCAATAAAAACAGCATTTTACTATTTTTTTTGCTGAAAACATTTTTAAAATAAATTATGTTATAAACAATGTATTTTTAATACAAAAATTTATTTTTATTCACTAAAATTAGAAATTCAGCTAAAAACAAATAATAGGCCTACGGCAGAAGTCACAGAAAAGGGAAATCTCATTCATACATGTAGCGTTGGCTCATTCTAAATTGGCTGAATTTTAATATATCGAATTCAAACTTGACATAGAAGTTAAAATATATATTTTAAACATTTATTCTGAGTCTTAGCTTGTTATCTTGAAAATTAACCAATCTAGAGCCACTTGACTTATCATTGGGTTTCGATTTTAGGAGTACTTGACCCACCAACTCATTTTAAACGGCTCCAGTTTAGAAAATGTTAAAAATATCAAAATAAAAGTTTTTTTTACAAGTTAAACATATAGATTCAAACAAGATCAAGGAATAAACCTTTTTTAATATTTACTTTTAAAAGCACAAGTAACTAAAAAAAATATAATTTTAGACCTTTTTAGAGTTGATCGGCTGCAGATTAGTCAATTTTTTAAATATAGTTTTTAAAATAAGTATAGCAAAAACAATTGTGTTTGTAACTTCTGTATTAATTTTTAAACCGATTTGTTCAAAAATGTTGAAAATAGAGTCGTTAATCAAAAGAAGTTATAGTTAAAACGATATAGGTAAAACAGAAGACTATATTCAAGACCCTCGTTTTCAAAAAATAACATGAAAAAAATAGTACGTACTTAATGAGAATATTTATAATGGTTTATTCAACTTGTAAAACAAATTTGATGTTGATATTCTAAAAATTTATGAAACTGGAATAGATTGAAAGGGCTACAGCGTTCGGTAAGCAAAAAATCGTGAGGCACGTTGATAAGTCTGATGGCTTTAGCTCATCAAATTTTTAAGATACCAACTTGAGTCTTGGTATATAAGTTAAAAATAAACTTTTCACTTGCTATACCAAGTTTTAGTTCGATATATTACAAAATGGCCAACTTAGATCTGCTATGCGTATGGACGGAAATGATCATATAAAAACATATTCATTGATAATTATGAGTTTTTTAGTTTAAATTATTGTAGATGTATAATTTTTGTATATTATATTTATACATATATTGTATACTTAAATATTGTGCAAAACTAATAATAGGATACATCAAACTTACAAATTTAATGTAATTTTCTATGTATTCCATATAACTCTGGACCGTGAACATATTTTGTTTTGAAACAACATGTATATTTTTGAAAAGTCGATGTTTTATTTACATTGCTTTAACTTCAATTTGGTTAATACTAAGCTACATACGATCATTAACTACAATTGCTAAACCATCAAGTATTTTAAATTAAATGTGTGAGACAACTCTACATTCATTTTATTCTCATGTAAATGTATTTCTAAATTAATTGATGACGTTGTGAGCATTTATGTAGGCCTACTGTATTTACATCTTGTTGACTCAAATTTTCAACTGACATATTTGCTAAATCATACACATTTGAATAAAATGGCTTTATAAGAAATATTTAAATAATAGCTGACCCGATAGACCTTGTCCTGTTAAAATTTCAATACATTCTTTTTGTGATAGTTTTGTGAATTTGTGATAAGATGTTGAAAAATGGTAAAAATGAGAAAAAATATGTATTTCTGAGTGATCATTGTATCTATTCACGATTTTGGAAATGGATATTAAATTTGAGAAGGAGTACCTTCAGAAGAATAATGATTGAAAATTTTACATGCAAGATTAGCAAAAATCAGTAAAATTGCTACATCGCTGAAATGCTCGAAATGTGTGACGTGTATAGAATTTGATCGACTCCCATGCTGTTTTGTTCCAAAATGTAAGTTATAACTGAATTAAGTCAGCATTTCATGTAAATTCATTGTTTAGACTAAACAAAGAAATGTTTTAATCCGACTAATTTGAGTGGTTTGCTGTTGTGTCATTATTTCCTTCATTGCAATCCTTTATGAGAACATACCTTTTACTTTCTCACTATACTATAGCGATCGCAAAAAAAAAATCGATGTTGAGAGTTTTGTGGAAATATCCGTTTTGGGACCCCATGAGTCCAAAAGAGTGGATTTTACAAAATGTCTGTCTGTATTTCTGTATGTCTGTATGTATGTATGTCTGTATGTATGTATGTCTGTATGTATGTATGTCTGTATGCATACAAAGCTAGAGCGAAAACTATTCGATCGATTTCAAACAAATTTGCACCAGACATGTCAAGTAGACCTGTATAGACGCACGAAAAATGGTTTAGAAAATTTTTGAAAAACAACCCCCATTTTGGCAAAAAATCAGTTATTATTTTTTTATAAACAAACGGCTCTAACGATTTTGATAAAATTTGGCTTATTTTTGTAGTCTTTAATGTACCCTACTATATGCAACAAACCAATCCTTCTAAAAATTCTCGTTCAGTTAATAGTAATAATAATAACCGATTTTTATGGGTTTTTCTACAAAAATTTTCAAAACCTTTTTTCGTGCATATATACAGGGCTAATTGACGTGTTTGGTGCAAATTTGTTCGAAATCGATGGAATAGTTTTATCTCTAGCTAATAATAATAATATGTATTAGTTAATCTCCTAGTTTAAAATCACCTCTCCTACCCCTCCTACAATATTGAAGTCACTGTTAATCTGTTTAATAATTTAAATATGTTTGTGAGAAAGTATGTGCCAATTTCTGGTACCGTTTATTTACTTTCTCATTATACTATAGTATAGAGAAAGTATAGTGATCTCAAAAAAATCGATGTTGAGATTTTTATGGAAATATCCGTTCGGGACCCCCTGAGTCCAAAAAAGTGTTTGTTACAAAATGTCTGTCTGTCTGTCTGTACGTCTGTATGGATGACTGTATGTATACAAATGTATACTGTATGTATTATTATTATCATCTAGAGCGAAAACTATTCTTTCGATTTCGAACAAATTTGCACCAGACATGTCAAGTAGGCCTGTATAGATGCACGAAAAACAGTTTTGAAATTTTTTTGGCAAAAACCCCCCAAAAAATCAGTTATTATTTTTTATAAAAAACGGCTCTAACGATTTTGATAAAATTTGGCTTATTTGTTGCCTTTAATGTACCCTATCATATACAAAAAACCGCATCTTTCTAAAAATATGTAGGTGTAGTTCTGGAATATTTCCAGGCGTTTTTTCAAATTTTTGATTTTTAAGGGGTTTTACCCCCCCCCCCCTAATATGGCCAAAAAACGAGATAAATCTAAATTTCTCAAAAATGGCTCTAATGATTTTGATAAAATTTGGCTTATTTGTAGTCCTTAATGTACCCTACCATATGCAAAAAACAGCATCTTTCTAAAAATTCTCGTTTAGGTAATAATAATAATAACTGATTTTTAAGGGTTTTTGGCCATAAAGGGAGTTGTTTTTCAAAACCTTTTTTCGTGAATCCGTACAGGCCTAATAATTGACGTGTTTGGGGAAAATTTGTTCAAAATCGATGGCATAGTTTTCTATTTAGATGATAATAATAATACTTATTAGTTAATCTCCTACTTTAACATAAATCACCCACCTACAAAATTATGAAGTCACAGTAAATCTGTTTAATAATTTAAATATGTTTGTGAGAAAGTATGTGCCAGTTCCTGGTACCGTTTATTTGTGTTATTGGTTGCATATAAACGTGTACCGGTATTAATTCATTGTAGGCCTAACCTAAAATTATGTTCAGTTTTTGATCCAAATCAGCTGTTTTATTTATAATATTAAACAACCGATGTTTGAATTGAATTTTAACATAGGCCCCGTAAGTATTTTTAGTAGATTTTTAATTTCTCCACCCTATACGTAGTATTGTTTTCATCCAAATTTTCGAATTTGAATTTTCAGTTTAATTATCTGTTTTGGTGCTCCCTGAACCCCAAAAAATGTTTAGTGGAATTATCTGTGTTGGTGTTCCCTGAATCCAAAAATATTTTTATGGAATATTTTTTTTATGGAATTATTTGTTTTGGTACTTCCTGAACCCAAAAAAGTGTTTTTTTTGGTGATGTCTGTCCGTATGTCTGTGTGTGTATTTATTATTTTAAGGGGTTTTACCCCCCAAAAATGGCAAAAAAACGAGAATAATCTAAATTTCTCAAAAACGGCTATATCGATTTTGATAAAATTTGGCTTATTTGTAGCCCTTAATGTACCCTACCATATGCAAAAAACCGCATCTCTCAATAGATTATCGTTTAGGTAATAATAACAGATTTTTGGGGGTTTTTGGCCAAAAAAGGGGTTGTTTTTCAAAATATTTCAAAACCTTTTTTCCTGCATCTATAAAGGGCCTAATTGACATGTTTGGTGCAAATTTGTTCGAAATCAATCGAATAGTTTAAATAATAATAATAACATACTATGGATATATGTTACATGCATCTAAAATTTTCCATGATAACATTTTCCTACTTTTGAAATTCTAAATAACCACCTCTTATGCTACTCTTGGGAACGTATAAAGTTTCAACTGGGAGAAAGTATTGGCAGTTGTCTGGTACCGTTTGTTTTGAAGAATAATAAACTGATATAAATATGCTAATTAAATTTGCTATGGTAATGAATGTAAACAAACATTTTATCAGAATAGCTGTTTTCGTAAGTTATGGTTATGGTTCATAGAAAAAAGGATGTTAAATTTTTCCCGAATTTGGAAATTTTCCGTGAAACTTTTCAAATTTTTGTTTCTATAAAAATCTAATTCGGACTATTACGAACATTTTAAAACAAAAAATAGCCAAATAGATCCAGCCGTTCTCAAGTGATGAGCTTTCCAACGAACAGCATTTCATTTTTATTATACAGTAGATTATAATAATAACCCCAAAGCTAAGATGGTAAATAATGTTAAATGTTCAAATCAAATTATTTCGGCTATTTTATAACAGCAGTTATAATAAAGGTTAAAAGACTCAGCAAGGCTCATTTCTACACTTTAATAAAAACCTAACTTAAAAGTTAGAAATACAAATAGGCCTAGTTGCTTCAAAGTGTGAAATTAGGTGTTAATGGAAATATTAGAGCAAACAGCTGTTTTATCTGTTATTTTATTCAATTGGTTGCTATGGTAATTCATCAGTATAGGCCTAACCTGAGAATTTTTTCCTATTAAATTTAAAATATTGAAATAAAAAAATGTTTTTATCAAAATGAATTATAGCCTATGTTACTCAGGGATAGTGAAGCTTTTTATTGGTAAAACTATTTTTTCAATCGGTTCAGTAGTTCTAAGGATTACCCTCTACAAACAAACAAACAACAAAAAACAAACAAACAAACTTTACCTCTTTATAATATTATAAATATTATAATATATAATATTAGTACAGATAATATATTATAAGTGATTTTCTTTTTCATAATATAGTATAGATGCAAAATGCTCTTTTCAATGATATAGGCATACCATAGTATATTTATTAAATTTTCTTTTCTATAATATAGTTTTGATACGAAATTGCCTTGTCTATAATATAGTATAGATAAAATTTACTTTTCTTTAATAAATAATAGTTAGATAAACATTTTCTTTTTAATAATATAACATGGTTAGATACAAAATGTCTTTTCTGGTACAGTAAACATTTCTTTTTTAACATAGTAAAGGATAGATACCAATTTTTTTCTATGATATATTAAAGTATAGTTATTAAATTTTCTTATCTATAATATTATGGATACAAAATTGTCTTGTATAAACGTAGTATAATATAGGTACACAATTTTCATTCCCATAATATAGTATATAGATAAAAAATTTTCTTTTTATAATATAGTACAGTAAAGATAAAACATTTTCAAAACTGTAGTATAGATACAAAAATGTTATTGTAGTATTATATAGATACACAATTTAAGTTTTATAATGTAGTATAGTATAGATGCATTACTTTCTTATCTTTCTTGTAAAAGACACAACATTTTGTTTTCTATAATATAGTATATAATGGACACAACATGTTCACGTATATTTTTGCATAATGTTTCATTGAAGACAAAGTTGACTTATTTTTTACCACAGCTAATTTATCAATCTCCATATAGTTGGCATGTATAGTTTAGTGATACTTCCTTAAATTTTAATAGCTTATCTTAAACAAAGTCTAACATGACATGAACTCGAACAGTTTAATATATTACTTTTACACTGAAATCGCTGTATATTTTGGGGCATAGATAACACTTGTTTATCTCAGGTTATCAGACAGGTAGAGATTTGTTACCTGAGCCATATGTCCTGTGCAACAGGTGTAATCTATCAATTGTGTTCACAATGGCACTGCTTCCGCTTCTATTGCTGTTTGCATGTTCTGTGTCTGGTAAGTTGATGTTTAGGTTGGTTTTTGTTTTGTCATAGCAGTCGTTTGTGGTTGTCCATGTCCTATCATGTAACCCTATAATAATCTAAATTTATTTATATAATATACTGACTGATTGAAGAGGAGGCAAAAAACTAGACTTATTTGTGTTCATCCTATCAATAAATGAAGAGAAGATTTTGGAGCATGTTACACTTTGTTTCCTGATTTGAGGAACTATGAAGAAACTTTTTCAATTATCTCAGAATGCCGGTTTCGTCATTTGACGAACGCCACACGCAGCTGAAGGATAGGATTCTACGAAAAATACAAACTAAACTAAGGATATTTGGCGTGCATTTGATCACGTTCGTCACTGTTTTGGCGGAGACGGTGAAAAATCTAGTGGCAGCGAGCGGCTGCACAGCTACCGTCAGCGGCAAATAAACCGATCGTTTATTTTTCCAACCAAAGTGTATGCTCTAATAATCTCCTTTGCGCCACTGTTGTTCATATGACGGCAACGGAAAATAATCCGTAGCGGACGAAAACGCCTTGTGTGTTCCACGTCTTACGAGACGTTGAAAACGCGGCGCTATCAGGCCCTATAACATGGCCCTAATAAGGCAGCGCGCTGGGGTTCTGACTAGACCGTTACTCACGGTCAGTGCGGGTTGATCTAGCGGAAAGAATGTTTATATTGCACTATTGTCTGACTCTAGCCCGTCTAAATTCACTTAAAAAAAATATGTTTCAGAATTTGTGATAAGTTACAAAACTTCCATCCATTTAGATTTTATTGAATTAATGTATAACACTCTGACCTCAGCTTAGCCCCCTCCAAAGTCAAATCCTCGGTGCTCCACTGTACTGAACCTAGCCTGTCCCTTAATGTTAGTTTAAATATAAATATAATTGTTTGGGTTTTTAAAGCCAGAACAGAGCAAATTTATTTTAACTCTAAACCTTGGGTTGGGAATACTAATTATATATGTTCCGTGTGTAAAAAGGGAGAATGGAACTGTTTATAATTTTATACAATTCTTTTCAAAAATATATTTAGTAAAGAAGAAATCGATTTGTATTTGAACGGGCGATATCTTCTACGTTTCTTCTATAAATACTTGAGCAAAGCGTGGCAGTATATGTATGTTTTTGGTAAACGAATTCAAATATAATAAAGTTGAAGCTTAAAACAAAGCTACCATAATAACTGTAATACACTTTTTGGTCAGGATATAAAACTGCAATTATTTCAGTTTTAGAAAAAACTTTTTGATTTTTATTGTTTTATTTTATAAATATTGTGGATTTGCTTGGAAATTTTGTTTAAAAATTTTTGTGTTAGAAAGTTTTCATGTTAAGGGTTTTAAAAACAATCTAATATGACTGACTTTGTTTGAAACTTTTCTTGATTTGTTGGTTATAAATGATATGCACGTGCAATGCTTAGTTTTTTTAACTTCGGTTGTTGCAGAAGTGTTTTATTTTAGTTTAGTTCAGAGAAAGACATTGCTGTTAATTCACCCATTTAAGAAAATAGTTTTGTTCAAGAATTGTTATTATAATTTTGTCTTGTTTGTAAGTTGTTAACAATAATTAGGTTATGTTAAGTTGTACTTAATTCCTTGTTTCCAATATCATTTACTCAAGCATATGTAATTCTTATTTCATTTTCAAAAAATATTTGAATGTTAGTTGTATTTCCTCCTTAATAACAGGGCGTAGCCATAAATTAATATATTTTGTAAATAAGTTAATTTTTAGAAAATATGTTTAAATTTCATAGTTTTGTAAGTGCGTGAATGTGTGATTAATCCCATATGTGCACAAGTGTGTGATCAAAATTGTTATTAATTTAAAGCACCAATCCAGCATTTGGTCTATGGACCATTGAAAAGTTTACCTTGTTAAATGTCTTCATAAATAAAGCACACATTGTTATTATTATTATTATTACTATTACCGCACCTAGTAATTTTGACATGTAGTTAAATTATAAACAATTAAATCAAGTACTATCATAGATTTTAGGACAACATTTTCGAAATATTGTACTAAATTTTTAAGGTTCTGAACCTTATTGAACCACTCATTATTTGTCTGTCTGTTACAGTCTAAATTTGCATAATGAGTGATAGTATCAAGCTGGAATGTAACATAGTTAAGGGGCATGCTGACCCGCAAGCATTTCCGTTGTAAAAAATCCAAAAATATTTTACCATTCACTTTAAGAGACTAAATGTTTGCAGGAATGCTAATTGTGTCTCCAATTGTCAATTAGAAAATACTGTCATCTATAAATATAAAAGCGAAATACCACTCACTCACTCACTGACTCACTCATCACGATTTCTCAAAAACTACCGAACGGATTGAAATGAAATTTGGTATGTAGCTTCCTCTAGGACCATAGGTGCTCAGTAAGAAAGGGTTTGGAAAAATTCGAAATTTTAGGGGGTTTGGGGATCAAAGTTATTAAAAACGATTTCTTCAAAACTACCGATCGGATTGGAATGAAATTTGGTATGTAGCTTCCTATAGGGCATAGGTGCTTACTAAAAAGGGTTTGAAAAAATTTGAAATTTTAGGGTGGGTTTGGGGGATCAAAGTTATTAAATCATGATTTCTTCAAAACTACTGAACGGATTGGAATGAAATTTGGTATGTAGCTTCCACTAATGCCATAAGTGTTCATTAAAAAAAGTTTTAAAAAATTGGAAATTTTAGGAGGATTTGGGGGGTAAAAATTACTAAATCACGATTTCTCCAAAATTACCGAACACATTGGAATGAAATTTGGTATGTAGCTTCCTCTAGGGCCATAGGTGCTCACTAAGAAAGGGTATGAAAAATTTCGAAATTTTAGGAGGGGTTTGGGGGG
>JAGFPH010000054.1:1177448-1202155 GCA_018207615.1 Philaenus spumarius | reverse complement strand
AGAGGCAATTTAATTGAAAGTTTGGCGTACTAACTTTATTTATCTCTTTTTGTTCATGAGAATAAAAATATTACAATGAAACTTAATTTTATGGAATATAGCGGTCATTAAAGCTTATCTGAATTAGGGTAATCGAGACTAAGTGCTCAATTATTATTTTATTGTTAGCAAAGTATAATGTAAATTGTTGGCCTAGTTACAACTTCCTTTAAAAGAAATCTGTTTTGCAACTAGTTTATTAATTTTAACAAACTAAAACATTGTTAATACATTGGTTAACAAATATCATGAGTACATTTTAATGTTAACCATTTGGTTTTCTACAGGGAGGGAAGGTTTTATGGATTGGAACCAAGAATATGGATTCGTCGACGTAAGGGAGGGCGCGCATACTTTCTACTGGATGTTTTATGCTAATAATGTGTCTACCATTGAAGAAGCTATCAAAGCTCCGTTAGTGATATGGCTGCAAGGAGGGCCTGGAGGAGGATCCACAGGATATGGGAACTTTTATGAAATAGGACCGTATTTTGAAAATTTCACTGAAAGATCAAGTACATGGGTAAGCAGTAAATACTTCTTCATTTTTTTTTTATTTAAGAGCAAGGAAAATGAAAAACATGTGTACAATTTATTTATTTTAAAATCATTCCTTAAAACTCTTTCAATGTAAAAAAATCCAAGTTTGGCAAAAAAAAAATCACTATGTGAAACATATTTATGACATTATTTTATGTAACTTTGGACAATTTCTTGCGTTTTGGATGTATTTGTTTTTTTCACTTCAACTTTATTGTAGGTAATTGTATTATATATTTCTAATATCTGTAGTTTTCCCTAAACATTGTTAGAATAAGTCAGTGAAGTAAAAAAAAAAACAAAAACATAAATTTGTTACTTTGTGTAAAAAAAAAAACACATAGCCTAAGTGTTTAAAAATTGAGTTTCCCGCAAAATGCATTTCCCACTTTTTGGTATTAAAAAGAGCTGAAACTAAAAGACTAATTCATGATACTTCGCACGAATAGTCGACACTTATAGGCTTACAGAGTTATATATTATATTCCATATTGAAGTTTTAGTTGTACTTTAATTAATTAATTTGACCCAAAATATTTATAAGGAGTCCCTAATTGCAATGCAGTACCTTATTTTGTGGAGTGTTATGTTAGCTTCGAAATTGACATATAGAAAAGTGTTCTATTAATTGTATGCTTTTAAAGTTAAAGGAAAACTACACAATATTTAACAAAATAAATCGCAAATTACAAATAAATTAAACCATAAATGCTACAAATGTAAATTTTTGTACAAAGATATTTTTAAATTGTTCTTCTTTTTAAATATTAATTACTGCAATAAACAACAATATCACAAACCATCTAATGTCCATCATACGATAATAGGTATAACAATAATATAATAATGAATATGCAACAATACTGGAAAGCAAACAGAGCAAAAGTCCTAAAATGAACAATCAACAGACAAATTTAATACCTGTACGATTATTGTTAAAATTATATAAACTTATACATATATATAATTATATGTATAAATACATATACTTCCATATATGAATACATATAGGTACACATGCAAATACATATAAGTATATATATTAATAAATATACGATCACACATAAATGCATGTAAAATTACAAAAAAAAGTAATAATATTATTTATGTAATACGTACATATAAAATATTTATGCGTACATATATATATATATATATATATATATATATATATATACAAATACGTTCATACAGAAATATGTATACCTAAATATATAATTAAGTATACTTACATGTACATAATCCCTGGAAGTGCAATTCTAGTGTCGTATTTTTTAAGTACAGTGGAACTCCAATTTGAAGCTGCGACTCTAGCGTTCAAGTACATATAAATACATGTACGTACATATATAAATACATATTCGTACATAAATAAATAAGTATACGTTCATATAAAAATACTTATACGTACATTCATAAATACGAATTCTTACCTACATAAAAATATATATACATATATATATCTATAAATTAATATTTACACATGTACAACATACTAACCTCGGTCTGTCCATATCTGATAAACCTGGAAACAGCTTTGTTTAGTAGCTCTATTTTTAATGTTATTTTGTATGGCCTATTTTTTGAGAAAGACTTTTGTTGAGTCTGATTTATTCTCACAACTTTTCGTGGTCACCTGATAGCGGCATTGAAGAGTTCTAAGTTTGAGCCCATTTCTAGATTTGTTTAAAACATCCATAAAGGCCGTAGTTCGCAATTCTAATTGCTATATTAAACATGCAAAATAGTGAATTGCCAGGAAGCTTAGTGATTTAGGAATACATTTATAAAACTTTTTCTATATTTCAATGTAAGGAAGCGGATGTAAATATTCTATATGTAGGTCTAGCTAACGTGTCTACTTAATGAACTGATCACAAAATTTACCTGTTTCAGGCACGTTATGTAAACTTGTTATTCATCGACAATCCAGTTGGCACTGGTTTCAGCTACGTCGAACATCATCAGTATCTAACTACAAATAATACACAGATAGCCGTGGATTTGGTGACATTTACAAAAGCCTTCTACGGTTTGTTTCCCCAGTTCAGTTCTACGCCATTGTATATCTTTTCCGAATCTTATGGAGGCAAAATGGCAACAGAGTTTGCTTGGTGGCTGAATAAGGTATATTTACAATGTGTTATACAAATGTTTATACAGGATGCATGAAAATAAACAGTAATGAAATACTTTAACACTCATGTTCTATATTCCCTCCATTACGTTTTAGGTAACTCTTGTAGGGTCGCAACCTTCGAACATATTGGCAAATTGTTCCTCAGTATATCATGTGGTTGAAGTAAAGCAATGTGATTGGTGTCGCCATCTTGCTGGAATCACTGGGAACCAGAAGACAAATTGCTAGCACGACAAAGCCTCTTCTGACTTCTTGAAAAATGTACATGGTTTACAGTAACTGCATCCCCGTTATCATTTTTAATTCCTATCCAGTATGGGTATTCCCGATACGGCGCCACGGCATCTGTCAGTACTTTGAAATCAATGAAAAAGTGTTGTTTGCTTATTGGTGTAACCGTTTAGGTGTTCACACTTGGATATGAAAACCATACTTTTGTATTAAACGAGTTTTTTCATAGTTAATTACGATGAGGCGCAATAACTACTCTGCCTTTTTGTCCCTTACATTTAAATGCTGAATGTAGGTTACAGTTTGTATTATATACGGAACTCCACCTAGGCTCTTAACCAATTTCAAAAACGTATTACAGATGTTCATTTTTAGATATATTAGGTGAAGGCTTCTTTTCAGAGACTGCAAAGACTTGCTGAAGAAGTCTTCCTTGGTTTTCATTCGTAGTGATAATTTTTTTACAGTTTACTCACTCTTTACTCTTAGTCAAAAGTGTACACGTAGGCTTAACTTGTCACGTAAACGTAGCCTTGCAGCATTACTTGACAGCCGTTTGTGAAATCGTTCTTGAAACTCTACAGCAAATTTGCATCATACTACGACCACTGGAATGATCTGTTTCGTATGAATGAACATATTGATCTACGATATAAATATTCTAACCTCAAACAAGAAAGAAATAATAATCAACGTGGCCTGTCAACAATCAAAAATGTAATCAGCAGTTCTAAAAACCAACCAAAACCCAGTGCTTAGTTTCAGTGCAGTCTGTTTTGGCACATACCGTATTTCTTTGTACATTTAATAAAGGTAATCTTCTAGCGAGACTAAACATAGATATATCATAAAAGTCACCATAGAGCAGCTTCTATATTTTTGTTTCAGCCTGTATTTAAACTGGTATAGACTTTGAAAAATGAATCAGTTTCACTGAAATATATATATATATATTAATTTGTTTATATAAGTGTTTATTTGTCAGTAGAGTGTTAAAACTAAAATCTGGAAGTACCATCACAAGGGCACAAATTTAGAAAGTTAATAAAGATTTTGTCAGGTTATGTGCATAAATATATTGAACTCATTGTCACTGTAGAAATATATAAAATATTATAAAGTAGATTAGATATGTTTGGATGGATTCCTACATTTTGCAATTTTAGATTTTGGTGCATTAAAAAATTCAAGTAAATACCAATAAAGATTACACTAAAGAAAAGATTCCCATTTAATGTTTCCTCTTAGATTAATAGTTTAAGAAAATCCATCGGTGTCATACTTAAAAAAACAACCTGTATACAAATATTAAATACCTTATAGTATGCAACTAAGTTATTACCATACCATTTACATAATACCAAAAATATTTTAAAACCCATAATAATAATAAAGGAGGTTTCCATTTACAATGTTAAAGTTTGACACTATTTTATATTGTAGAATTACTTATTTTGTATTCCAAGTAATATCATTAATTAGCACTTAAATTGAGGGAATGGTTTTCATTTGGATTTTCTCTAATTCCTAAAAGATCTAAATGGTAGCACATTTAAAAAATGTATATTTAGTTTTGTGTCAAGCTGTATATATGGTTTAGTGTCAAGTTGTATATAGGTTAATGTTAAGTTGTATATAGTTTAATGCCAAATTGTATATACGCCAGTCAGTAGGGATAATTTTAGACCAAAAGTTCCAGTAATTTACAATACGGATGTTTTTTTTTATAAGTACATTAAAGTATGTAGATTAACATAAAAAAAATTTACTAGTCGATTTCCCAAAGTAAAAAAAAAAAAGAAAAGCGAAACAATTTTTCTTCTTCATAATTCCTTAATATTTCGGGCTGGGATTAAGATAAATAAAAATAAAACCACCCTGTATGGGGAAGTGTTTTTTAATAAAAAGGTCTTCTGTAATTATTTCATCCAAGCAATTGTTTGTCTGAAAAAAATTCGCAAAGTATTATTAAAATGCAAAAAAATGAAAATTATAAAAAAATCTAAATTGAATAATAGCACAGTAAAAATAGTCCATTTGCGTGGGAACCCGGTGCAGGTTATCAGATTTTTATGTTTTGTTTATTTTTTCGTCTCTATGAACAGAAAAAAGTTAAAACTTTTTTTGCTCTCCCCCCCTTAATTTTATATTCAATAAAAACAGGTTTTAAGTGCCTATTTTAACGAGCATTTCACTAATTTTTGTTTTGCTGAAAACGCTTTTTGAAATAAATTATGTTAAAAAGTATTAACAACAATGAATTTTTAATACAACAATTTATTTGTATTCACTAAAATTAGAAATACAGCTAAAAACAAATAATAGGCCTACGGCAGAAATCACAGAAAGGGGAAATCTCATTAATATATTATGTAGCGTTGGCTTATTCTAAATTGGCTGAATTTTAATATATCGATTTCAAACTTAACATAGAAGTTAAAATATATATTTTAAACACTTATGCTGAGTCTCAGCTTGTTATTTTGAAAATTACCCGAACTAGAGCCACTTGACTTATCAATGGGTTTCTCGATTTTAGGAGTACCGGACTTAAAACTTATTTTAAACGGCTCCAGTTTAGAAAATGTTCAAAATATCAAAATAAACGTTTTTTTACAAGTTAAACATATAGATTTAAACAAGATCAAGGAGTATAAACCTTTTTTATTATTTACTTTTAAAAGCACAAGTAACTTAAAAAAGTATAATTTTAGACCTTTTTAGATTTTTCATCAAAACGCTTGAGTTGATCGGCTGCAGATTAGTAAATTTTTTAAATATAGTTTTTAAAAATAGGTATAGCAAAAACTAATTTTGTTTGTAACGTCTGTACCAATTTTTAAATTTATATGTTCATAAATGTTGAAAATGTAGTCGTTGAATTAAAAGGTGTTATAGTTAAAACGAGATAGGTAAAACAGAAGACTATATTCAAGCGCCTCGTTTTTCAAAAAAAAAAAAGAAATGAAAAAAATAGTTCATACTTACTGAGAATATTTATGCTGGTGTATTCAACTTGTAAAACAAATTTGATGTTGATATTAAAAAAATTGACGAAACTGGAATAGATTGAAATGGCTACAGCGTTCGGTAAGCAAAAAAATCGTGAGGCTCGTTGATAAGTCTGATGGATCTAGCTCATCAAATTTTTAAGATACCAACTTGAGTCTTGGTATATAAGTTAAAAATAAACTTTTCACTTGCTATACCAAGTTTTAATTCGATATAATACAAAATTGCCAACTTAGATCTATGGTCATATATGGTCATATAAAAACATATTCATTGATAATTATGCGTTCATAAATTTGCTGTCCTATTTAGTTTAAAATTATCGTCGATGTATAATTTTTGTATATTATATTTATAAATATTATATTGTTTAGGTATATTTTAAATTTTATACAAATTGGATGATTATCTTTAGAGAAAATTGATTTTTATCGAAGACAAGTTAATCGAGACTGCTTATAGGCTAGTACGCTAGTCGTAACGAAATTGTATTATTTTGAATATAAAAAAGTTGAATTCTTAAAGAAATGGCAGTCATTTTGAATCAGCCATGTAGAATTTTCATATTTTATTTTATTTCATATCCTTCTAAAAACCCCAAATAACCAGTTTTCTTTTTCTTTGAGACACATTTTTTAAATTTCAATATATATATATATATATATATATATATATTTGGGTAATTTGTTAAAAAAACATGCCATCGTAAAGCTGACACTTTCCTTTTGAAAACGCTCTATTACAACTATGTATTTAATACGTTATAATTATGCAATAGTTTATAATGTACTGGGTACTAGCTTTAAAAAATAGGTCTTCAGCCGTGCGGCCGAGTCACGCTGCTGCGAAATACATACCGATTTTATCGATTTTTTTTCCAGACAAACTATTGCTCGGAAGAAAAAGTACATAACACCTTTTTTATTTAACAATACTTCCCCTGCCCGCAGGTATTTTTCCTTTTCTTTATCTTCATCCCAGCTTCAAATATTAAGGACTTTCGAAAAACAAATTTTTCGATTTTTTTTTGACTTTGGGAAATCGATAGACTGGAAAACTTTTTTTATATTAATCTACATACTTTAAGGTACTTATAAAAAGAATCAGCCATATTGCAAATTACTGGTGGTTGTGACCTACTGGGCTGATATAGTTTAATGCCAAGTTATGTATATTTAATTGTCAAGTTGTTTATAGTTTAAACTCAAGTTCTTTATATTTTATTGTCAAGTTGTATATAGTTTAATATTAAGTGTTATATATTTTAATATACATTTGTATATTGCTTAAAATACCAAGTTGTACATAGTTTAATGTCAAGCTGTACATAGTTTAAAATCAAATTGTATATAATTTAATGATTCCAAGTTGTATATAATTTAATGGTAAGTTCTATAAAGTTTCAATGCCTTTATAGTATAAAAACGTTTAAGTTTTAAACCAGTAAGAAATACAACGTCGGGATTCAGATTTGGCAACATATTTTAAAACTTTAAAATCATTAATTAGGTTGCAATAATAACGTTTAATTATTAAAAACTAGCATGATAACAAATAATTAACAAAGAAATTTCAAAAAAACAATGTTCCATTTTCAGGCAATAGTTGCAGGCCAGGTTTCAGCCAACTTATCAGGAGTAGCTTTGGGAGATTCCTGGATATCACCTGTGGACACATGCTTATCTTGGGCGCCTTATCTTCTGAACGCTGTAAGCTTTAATCTCGTACATACACACATACTTATTTTTATATTATACTGGCTTTAAATTTATTAAATGTCAATTCCATACATGGTAAAGTTTGTTAAGGGGTGAAATTTCAAACGATTTTTATCTTAAGTAAATAAAATATATTTACATTATTAAAAATGAACTAATAAAGGTTTATTTTAATGAATATTTATTACAGATAAATGGGTTTCACATGGTTGAAAGAACTTTTGTTTTCTTTGAAAAATTATTCCATTAATATTGAGTTTAAATTGAGTGATGATTCTGCGTGACAAAAGTGGGAGTGTTCTCTTATTGGTCGACTATCGATGCACAATTTCCACCATTAATTTACCCATGAATTTTCTTATGGGAATCATGTATAGAATAACCGTCTTATTATTTAAAAAAAATAAAGTTACATTCAAGATGACGGATCCATTTTAAATTTTGTAGTGGAAAATATTTCACTTGCATTTCTCTTCATCCGTTTTTACACTTTTTACACACTTTTTAAATAATGTATTGTGTTATTTTCTCCTGTCTATTTATGCATCATAGTTTTAAGTAATTAAATTAATGAATTTATATTTTGAAGGGAGTAATTGATGTCAATGGATTTAACGCAATAAACGCATTGGCTCTGAAGACGGAGAATGCAGTGAACGATAAACGTTACTTAGACGGGACTCAGGATTGGGCAGATCTCGAGGCAGAAGTAGAATCAGAGACATCAGATGTCGACTTCTACAATATATTATATAAGATATCGTATGCTAAACTAAATAAGACGCAAGGTATGCATTGTGTCAATATGAACCTTATAAGATGATTTAGTAGCTCAATTGTGATCAGAATGTAGCCTACATATAAAGTTATTATACTTATAAATTAATCCCTTTTATCATTCAATAGTTTGCGCCCTTTTCACTCGTTTGAACTTCATATTTATTAACGTTTTTTAAGACTAATGAAAACGGGGAGTAGCGTAAAGGGCAGATGATAACAGAGTAGTTCTTTCGACGTGTATTTGTTGTTCTGAACAAATCCCCAAACACTCATACATAATAGAACCAAAATGGCGTTACTAAAGCATCCTAAATATTTGACTATAAAAACCTACATAATAAGAATACTATTTTACTGTTGAACTGGCAAGATGGCAACACTGTTAAAATTATTGTTTTGAAATTTCAGGTTTGCAAAAGTTCGGCCTCGACAGCCTTAAAGCCTTGACCGGAGAAGATGAAATCATGAATGGTCCAGTGCGGGAAGCTTTGAACATTACTAGTAACGCTGTGTATGACAGTATGGCCTCCCTAGTGTTTGATTATTTATGGCTTGACTTTATGAAACCTGTCACAGACATAGGTAATATCTAATCTAATCTTTATATATAATAAAATCTGAACCAGACTTTTTGTGTACACTAATTTCCACAAAGGCTCAACCAATTTGGATTTGGTTTTTAGTGATATATTGAGATAAGCTTGGGCTAACATTTAGTGTTTGTTTCATTTAAATCGTTTTAAAATATAAAATATATGTCGATTTTAAAGTGCTTCCAGCGCATATGTTGTAACTAACGGAGTTGTATGTGTGCAAAACCCAAACTGACAGTATGTATCAACATTACATAAACGCGCCTGGAAGACATCGTTCCAAAATTGTAGCATAACATCGTGGAAGATACAATGAATATTGTACGTCCAGTATTGTATACAGGGAAGCATTACTGTAAGGCGTAATAAATACAAGGATACACTAAAAAAAGGTCAATTATCCTTTTTTGTGGAATGTGAACTAATTTTAAAACATACACTCAATTCCCAAGCAAAAATACATTGGAACCGCAGGCTCCTGACATCTACCGTGAGCAAGGTAAAATCAAATAAACGCTCAGCTGATAGACACCCGGCGCTAGGCTACACTATAGACCTTGACTTACAGACAATCTACAGACTTTTGTACTGAGACAGATAAAGACATATTTTCTCAATATTCATATACTGCAAGAGGAACGAACGGCTTTCTGTACGCCGTGCGTCAGTCATAACATATGAAATCGAAATATGTCGAAAGTAGCTAAATAAATTCAGTTAAATGTGAGTAACAAGCATTTCAAAAATAATTCTAATGGAAATTGTAAAACTTTTGTAATGTAACTCCGTTAACCTCGTCTTCTAATGTTTTCCTACTCTAAATAAGCTTTCAAAAAATGCATAGGGTTTACCACGAATATGTTTTTCTGATTGTTACTACCTTAGGGTAAGTAATTTCTTTTAACGACAATCTTACTAAAGTAAATTCGTGATAGCCTATTTTGTCAATACAATTTCATACTTAGCCTAATTTCAATGTAATACCTACAATAATTAAAGTACTGTATTAAGTCAGTAAATTTCAGTTTTGAATAGTTTAACAAAAGTAATAAATCATGAATAGTTAAACAATATTATATAAGTGTTGGAATGTGTCTGCTGTAATGCAAGCTACTACTAAATATAACCTGTCTAATCAAACTCAAATAGTGTAAAAAAAATCATTATGCAACTCGCTAAAATGTGGATTGACCATGTTGTTATACTCTAATGCTGTCTGTTTACTTTGTACGGATATTTGAACTGGTCCAAGTTTTTCAATGGATTGAATCTTATAGCGATTACCATTTCAACTTTACACTCACTTAGCAAAAAAAAAATCATTTAACCAGACACTCACTATAAACTATTTACAAAAGTTCACTATTCAATGTTCATAAAGGCTATCCTCGTTTAATGTGTTTATTGCAACTATAGCAATTTAAGAATATTATTGTAAAGTTTAGTACTGTAATTAAATTGGACGGCGTGTTAGGAATCTTTAGTAAATCCAGGCCCCCAGGACCTCATTCCAAATTTTCATTTGTGACGTCACTGAATAAATTATAATTTGGTATTTATTTATAGTTGTTTATATTTCTCAAAGTTCTTTGTTTTTCTTCTTTATAAACAAAGTTAGCAAAAAAAAAAAAAAAACAAACAAACAAAAGGTAAATTGTTATGAATAAATATTCATATTAGATTTTAGTAAATATAAAAAAAATATTGTGTATTTACTTTAATAAATGAACAACTGTGTTTAGGAATATTAATATTAACAGATAAACTGTATCTTTTATTATTCTAACAAAAAAAAGGGGGGGGGGGTTACTTTATAATCTGAATAAATTGTTAAAAATAAATTAAAAAAAAGTAAGGGCATATAACTTTTATTAAGGGCATGTGACTTTTTTTACTGTTGCACAATAAATTAACAGCTTGTTATCTAAATACTGTTTTAATGTATATAACCTTGTCAGTGTAAGTGGTTAACTCAGGCATTTTCGGAGAGTTCAGCTTCACTGAAAGGTAATGTTTTAATTTAACTTTCCCTTTCTATAGTACATGCACAGTCTTATCCGGCCTGGTACCCTTCCAAAACTTATTTAAAATTGACTGGTACAAATGTAAACTCTTTTGTTCCGCCAGGGCCATTTTCGTAAAAGGTAGCTTAATATAATATATATAGAACTTATTCTTATTTGTGTTGTTTCAGCGTTTCTTTAGTAATAACCCTGAATTTTTATTTATTTATCTATGTAAGACGATTTTATGAAATTTATGAAATTTAAGAAGTTATCATACCTAATACTCAACAGTTTTTCGTTTTTTTATATATTAGTAGGATGCGTAGATAATATATGTTAGCACTTTTAAAGTCGCATGTGGTGCGTTCCATATAATCAGAGAGTTAAATGTTAGGTTTATATTGTAAGCTATATTTACCTATTCTTTACAGTCTTTTTTAAAAGAAATACTTCAGAATATAATTAAATTCTAAAATAAAATATAGAATGGCTTAAAACAAACAGTGAAAAGTATTTCCTATAGAGGGGGATTCTCTAATGCGCGGAGATAATTCAGGGGGTGATAATATTGGTCAAAATAAAGGATAAACTTCTTATATATGTCCGGAGACGCGTTTTTTCTACATAATTTATTTATATCTCTAGGTTACTTTTGGGTTAATTTTAATGTAAAGACGTAGGTATTAATAACAATATAATAAATGCCTATAGGTTTATAAATTTTAAACTATTTGTGTTATAAAACTACTACGGTAATATTTTTACGCAAAAAGCAATATATGTTTGCATAAGAAAATATTGTTGTTGTATAATTATGCATTTTGTTAATTCTCACGTCAAATTACGGTTTAATAATACTGTGGGGAAATTCATGCAATGCAAAAAGAGTCTTTCTTTGGCAAAAGAGAACTTTGCGCACAATTTCAAGACTTAGTAAATTTACTTCTTGTAGAGAGCTTTCCATTGAATTGAAAATATTAACCTGACACTATAGTTACATTAGTGTATATTACATGTTATTGATAATTTAAGTAATTTTGATGCCCGTTAAAAGGGAATCGTTTTAAAATGTTTTGTAGATCTGGCTTAAAGCAAAAGCTACAAAGTGTGTAAATCTAATAGTGTAAAGAAATTCGATGACTCCATAACATCTTAGCACGGAGTGAATAAAATAACTATAGTTGTAATTGTTATAAGTGTAAATACTTGTAAATTTACATTGCTTTATTCTGTAGGGTCGATTATATTTGAATATGTTAATATTCTGTTTAAACAACAAGTTGATTATTCTGCGAGTAATTTTTAATAAGTGTATTGAGTCTATCGTTTGCTAGAGTTGCTAGAGTTGTTTCTGTTGAGCGCAGAGACGACATAAAATGGAGTCTATAATGTAGAAGAATATAGTTTGACTAATATGAACTGTCTAGGATTTTAATTGTATGTCTTGTATTGTGTTGTATAATTTTTATGTTTTAACAATGTCTATTTCAATATGCAATTTGTTTATTGATAAAACATAACAAAACAAACCTAGTTTGACAAAAATAATAAACTTTTTAGAATACTCCATTAAATAAAAATGGCGGATATTTGAAAAATTTAAATAAAAACAACTAAAAAATGTTTTCCATAAAAATGTCAAGATTACGTTTTTATAACTGACAAAATCAACAAACAAAGGGTAACAATAAAAAATCGTCCATTTGTTTTACTGGTTTAAAATGTGTAGGCAATAATTAATTAATTTGCACATACAAGCGAATTGGACGCTGTTTTACTCTTACTTTAAATTCCAACAAGTATGCAACTAATAATAATTATTAGGCTAGTAATTAATAATTTTATTATTATTGTTGCTTTGACAATTTTTAATAAAAGTGATCAGCTGGCTTAGGCACATTTCATATGATCATAAGTTTCAGCGCCGTTTTATTAATTGTTGAATTCTGGTATAATTTTGAATGTTTTGAAAGTTTACATAGATTGTTAATAATTATATTTTTATTCTAACCTTAGCGTTGTCGAAATAAAGCCAGTGTTGTGACTTGCTTGCGTTTCATCAGCCCTGTACAATCTTGAATGTAATTAATGCGTCGTTTATAATTTGATTTGTAATCTGTTACAGTTGCAAAGCTACTGAACGAAACAGACGTGTCTGTAGTTGTGTACAGCGGACAACTAGATCTTATTGTAGACACACCAGGTAGGTAGAAAGGAATTATCTTTGTTCAGACCTTGAAATCGTGTTATTATGACACTTTCTATGTATCCTTAGCACGACAGATATTAGTGTAATGCGCAGTTCTTAAAAGGTGTTCTAACAGATAATCTGTAATTTCGTATTACTTTTAAAATCATTCTTCATTAAGATGATGTGAAGCAGTGATAGACGAAGTAGGGATCGCGGGCCAGATCGGGCCCTCAGACTGGTGAAATCCGGCCTGTGACAGAGTTCTGAATGACAACTGAACAATGCTTAGCTTACGAATATTAAAGGAAACGTAAAAATGATCAGGAATTTTGGAAGAATTGAAGACGTCCTATCGGCTTTGAAAGTATCAATATTACGATTAAGTATTAATAATATTACGATTGATAGGGATGCAAATATGATAGTGAAAATCTAGTTTTGTTGGTATACTTAAGAGTCTGCTGTAGTGGCGGCCATCTTGGATTTTTATCCCATAAGAGCAATGTTAAATTTCAAACCATTTATTTCGTTTACTTTTTATCATAAAATTGTTTGCAAGGTCTCATTTTAAGCACAGTCACAATACGCATTCGTCTTGCAATTTAATTTTTTTTAAAATTTCTTATGTAATTGACATTTTGTGAGTACAAAGTTTGAATTTTTTTCCTAACACAATAAAAAAATAATAATGAAAACTAATTTGCAAGCCGAATCCGAAATTTTATAAAGAATATTCAGTATTTTTGTCAAGACTCAATTACAAAAGATAGACTTATAAAATGGTTTGAAATGAGGCAATGTCGGCGCAAGAAATTGCACTGTTTAGATAGGGATATAGTGAGAGGCGCTAGCGTTTCCTGTTGATTACTCGTTTACTGGAGCAGACCCTTCCAAACGTACCCTGAGAACACAATTTTATTGTATTTCTTCACTATATTATACATTAAGATACACTGTGTAAAATTGCTTTAGACATTAAAATAATAAATTACTAATTATTGATTAACTCTTAAAAAAATTTAATATAACATTTTAAAATAATACAAGCTTAAATAACTGCAATTGTATCTCTTATCTTGGGGCCTTAAATGTGGGCATATACATATAATTATATTTAATTATTATATATATAGGCTAATTATAACATTTTATATCTGCTAGTTTGTTATATTCTAAAGTTCAGTTCAAGTGTTTAATTAATTTATATTTATATTGTTAAATAAGAAAATATTATAGCAACTTTCTTTTACAAACTGTCCAGATTCGTAATTTTGTAAAAATAAAAATATTATTTTTTACTTTACCAAATATCTGCCCTAGGAATTATTGGTTTATTCATATTTAATTCAAAAGTTAAAATGCATATGATTATATTTCTCATTCACTTCTACTCACTCGGAATGAAAAATAAAAACCTAATGGCCGTTGTCAACATTCCATTTTGCAGTTAGTTCCCTTGTCCAGCGTATACTGTACGCTTTCACTCCTACACATTTCAACATTTATTTTATTTGCCACTAATTATTATTCCATTGATTTAATAAATACAAGATTCTTTTAGTTATATTTTATAACTATTTACATTTCGAATATGAATTTCCTTTCGTTTACATAATAATAGTCCTGAGCTTCTTCAAAATCAACCGTAAGTTGGGTTACAAATTTACAATGTTTATTTTTATGTTAACCTTGAACAGGTATGTTTAAATTATCTAGAAATTAATGCTAATATTTATAATTTATCATTAATAAGAACTAGGGGGCTGTGCCACCCTACTCGCTCCACTCGCCAACCCCCGCCCCACCTCCGATCGCTTCGCGGATAAAGTTTATTCAACTTTATTTTTTCGACTTGAATTCGACTTCATGAATTTGTGCGCCTGGAAGTTATGCAATACGTGTGCGCTACGCAATACACGGCGCCCGTAAGTTATGCAATGGTCACCGCTACGCAATACACGTATTTATTCTATTCTTATTACTTTATAATTATGAGAAGAAGAAGTAGAAAAACTTTTTTACACTACAGAGAGATTTATTTTTCTTCTTACTGACTTAACAAGCTAATAAGCTTCTAAGCTAATTAGCTTTTTCTTCTTTCCCCGCTAATTTTTCCAAGCCCGTTCTTGGCAGTGGTTTCGCTAGATAGTAGCTATTATTATTACTTTATAATTTTATTATGAGAAGAAGAAGTAGAAAAACTTTTTTATATATTAGAGAGATTTGTTTTACTATTTCGTATATTTAAAACCAGATAAAAAGCAGTTTGAAGTTAAAATGTTTTCTAAATATAATCGATTTTGATTTGCGAGAAAAACTTATTTCTAACAATTACCTTATTCAACGACATAGTATCGTTTGAGCTACAACATGTAAGTTATATGCACTGTTATAACTTACTGTATTTAATTAAGGCATAGTATAGTTATATTAATTCTATCTATTCCTAAAACTAAGACCACGCCCTTGTTCGAAGGAGGGTATAAAGTATGTAGTATAGCACATTTTTAAGTTACATAGTTATAGTTAAGTTGTAGCGCAAATGTCACTGAGGATGAATACTTAGTTCTTGAAATGCGTTTGACAATTAAACGTATTTTTGTGACAATTGTATTCTGTGTTTTTATTTTTAGAAAAAACAAATTTTGGTTTTATAATATAGGTAATATCAGATGTCAGAAAATATTGGTAAAAATATTATTTAACATCACAAATATTATTTAAATTCCAGTACTACAACGTATTTTGACTTTATATTTGAAAGTGAGTGAATCAATCAAATGTTTAGCCTCGTTTGTGTTTATTGTTAAGGTACTTTGGCATGGGTGAACAAATTAACTTGGTCAGGGACAAAGAATTGGATGGCCGCACCTAGGAACCCGTTAGTGGTAGATTCAGTCATCGAAGGATACACGAAGAAGTATGGAAAGCTTGCATTTTATTGGATCGACAGGGCAGGACATATGGTAACTACAGATAGGTCTATTAAAACCATATACGCATGCTGATTAGATTTTCCTCATTGATATTTAGTTCTACGAGCAAGCTTTCAAACAAAATTTTATTCTATATTTATTTCATGCCTGAAATATATCAATGTTTACAGAACAAACTTACTAGAACACGGTATTTTTTTAAACCTTCATTTTGACAGTAAAATCCTACAGCTTTTTTCTGAAGGCATTTTTTTAAAATTTACTTGATCTATTTACCTCTCTTACAATCAACATCCAAAACTTCACAAAGTTCTGTTGCATAAAACATAAAAAAAATTGTATTACTAAACGAAAAATGTATAACATTAAGTACCTTATTAATTCACAAAAAAGAATTCTTAACTTAAACACCATAAGAAATTCCACATACATTCACACTCACAGTCAAACATTCACGATTCTCACTAAAACTCCTAACATCATTTTCTTGAGTAAAATAAAAACAACTTTTTATAAATTAAACTAAATAAATTCAAACATAAATAAATAAAAGAAACTGTGAAATAATTACAGTAAAACAATATTAATATAAATACTAAGCAGCGACACTGATCAGAACGTAAACAATGCAACTGACGCACTAAAATTGACAGCTGAGTTTTACTGGTAGATTAGAATATTGTTCTATCTGTGTTTTTCGCAAAAGTTACAACTAACATTGTGACATGTTAGTAACGTGTTATAAGCACAGAGCATTCGAATTAACTAATGCTCTGTGGTTATAAGCATAGAATAAAACTTTCTAAGTAGTAGGCCAACGTTTAGTGATTGTAGATCGATATTAGTAAAGCCGTATTTAATGGGAGACCTTCAGTACTCAGAGGGTTTAAACAAAATACTGTTCTAAATATTTTAATATAATTCAATGATGACAAAATTCATTAAATTCTTTATTTTTTCAGTCACCAACCGACAATCCAGCAGCTGTAAACCAGATGGTGAAGGAAGTTACCGGATTAATTTAAGGAGTAGGCCTATGATGTTAATTAACTGTGAAATATATTCTTATTTTTTAACATTATGTATGTTTAGGTTTATTTATATAATATTAGTACTCACGGCTTCGCTCCCAGATGTGATTAAATAAATAAAAGATTATCGGGTAAATATTGTGCCTTACCAGTACACGAAATTAAAAAAAAACAAAACACGAATTCAGATCCGAGTTTTATATCCCAAAAACGCATAGCGAGCTACATTCAAACCAATATATATTTTTTAACTGTGCATTTTTTCTCTAAAACAGATTGATGTAAACAAATAAAAGAGCACTGTGTCGACAAAATCACACAGATTTAAATAAAAACCCCGAACCACAAAACAAGGAACAAAAACTATAACTAAACAACTAAATTGTAAGTTAAGTTTAATACGTTTAATAAGGGTAACGTATTAAACTTAACTTACAATTTAGTTGTTTAGTTATAGTTTTTGTTCCTTGTTTTGTGGTTCGGGGTTTTTATTTAAATCTGTGTCAGATTGATGTAGTAAGTTGAAATTTTGCACAAAGTTAAGAGTGTTGAGTTCAAACTAAAAAAATCTGACATTTTAAAAGCTTTTTCAATATGTTAAAATGATCAACTTTAAAAGAATCACAAGAAAAAGGTGTTTTTTTTTAAAGGAAACAAATGTTTTTCTGTAGGTCAAATAATAACCGATTTATGGACAAAAACTGGAATGATATTTTGTTTCTAGGCAAATATTGTGTGTTTTAGACAAGTATGAACACAATTTTCAGTTTTTTAAAAATAACTTTGTTGCTTTGGTCCTGCAGAAAGAAAATGCAAAACCTAATTTGTTTTGACATTAAAAGGCACTTTGTGCCTTGTGATTTATTTGTAAATAAATGGTTTTCAAAACATTAAACATCAAAAATTGTAAACAGGCAGTCTTTTTGAATTTTGTGGTTGTAAAAATTATTATGTTTGTTTAGTTTGGCTTTAAACCATAAAACTTTAAGTAGGCCTACAATTTAAACTTTGTATAACAATATTTTTTTGAGATAAAAATGAATAAGTGGAAAATTTGTTTCTGCGTAAAACACTAGGGACTGTCGAACATTTTACAAAATTATTGGCACAAAATTCTAAAACAGCCTGTATATTTGCACTTTGTATAGGGCCTACGTTAATTATGAAATAAATAAATCATGAAAAATATCTAACAGAATAAGAGATACTTTTGCACGAACAGTACAATAGGGGCTTCTCTCCAAAGAAACTTAACTTTTTATATTAATACTTTGATTGGTTTTAAGGCAAACATTTTACTAGAGTTATTATAAATTGATTATTTCTGTAAACCTGAAGGTGATTTAAATAGCGAAGAAAGTGATAGAGTCGTCGTGAAACAAGTTTTACCTCGAGGATTAAAAAGGAAAGTCAAGGTGAATCCAAGAACTTGAGTCTTCTCACGAACTAAGGCCAGGCGGTAACGCAAAGGTTAAAATGTATCGAAATAATACCTGAAGACGATGTTCAACAAATTATATGGGATTTTGATATATTCACGTTTATTAATGATCGTTAATTAAACGAAGATAAAGAAAAAACGAAAGCTAGGTAAATGTAAATGAAAGCTTTTAAACTCATAGTAAGCGTTATTTCTGAAATTCATATTACTGAAGAAATCCTCAATCAATTAATTTTAGCATCTGATAAAAACTGTAAAGGAAGGGAAAAACTTGTAGTAAGAATTAGTTGAAAAATTAGTCGGCAAGGGAATATTTTCCTATTTGAATAATCACTGCACTTCAAATAGTTTCCAAGAAAAATGTAACTTTAAATTTAAGTCTGAAATATAATGGAATCTTCGATTCTTGAATCATTGAATCATAGATAAGATTTCTTAAGGACATAGAAAACTTGATGAACAATTTACGCTGCAGATAGCTGTGGTTAGCATGAGTTCTAGTGAGCCTCAAGTAATGTCGCTCCAGGTCCCGTATATTCCTAGTATTATGATCATGGTAGGAAGTGTGGCTATCCAATCAGGAAATATTTGTATATACTTCTAACTGCATTTTTCTGCCACAAAAATGATCTGCTAAAAAGCCTCACAGGCGAACTCCATAACTCAAAATATAGTGAAATAAACCATAGTACACTGCAAGTGCATAGCATAACAAGTTTTTTGTTTCAATTACTGTAACTGTCATGTATGGAGAGACACCGTCATTGTTTTCTTCAGTTCAGCGTGAACGAATACTAAAACTACCTCCTTATAAAGTTTCATCACAAAATGTCAAATAAAGGCACTTTGTGGCTGTGGCACGCGGGGCATATAGAATGTGGAGGAAATTGCTACGTCTGAATACGCATTGACGGTCTTCTTCGACCTGCGTAAAACAGTGTAAACATACACTTCGTACTAACGTGTTTCGGACGCGTTTTTCAACTTAAAAAGTTTTGAAACTTTTTAAATTGTTCTTAAAGGCTATGTGCTTTTTTCTTTATACATCATACAAGAAATCGACTGCAACCCATTTTAATAAAAGGTTTGATTAAGTAAAATTAATTATTTTAAAAATATTTTGTGGGTTTTCAAACAATAATTTCAATATTTTAATGGCACTCGCAAAAAATATAAAACTTTCTCAATAATTTAAAGTTTTTCGTAGAATATTCATTAATTAATAGAATCCGAAACACGAGATTACGAATACATCTCGCACTACTAGTCAACCTACACAAGTTTTATTTACTTACAGTTCTTTCTTTGTATTGGATGGTACTCGCAGTAGGATAACGGTAAGTGGGCCAATAGCAGACGCTGAGATTTATGTTTTCAGTCCAGCATTGTTCAACCCTCCCCCCTCTTCCCTCCGCTCCACCACAATACTGACTTTACCAATTTTATTATAATCACAGTGACCACTCGGAGTTTTCCCTAGGGTGAAGAAGAACCTTAAGTTGACGTATTGATAGCCTTTAAAAATAATACACAATTCGATAATATTTGAATGTTTTTTATCTTAATTTCTTCGTCGTGTTACATGGATTCCAATAACTTCTCCAACAATACCAGCCATAGATATATTCCTTTTCTTAAACACCGTTCTTCGACAGGCGGAATCAAATTACGACAAAATTAAATCGCACAAACCGGTTCCACCCGGTGCCCAGTAGCCAGAATAAACGTCTAAATTTGGCACCTGTTTATAGCAGTTTGATAAATTATTTCGACAAGAATTTACATGTTAATTAGGTGTTTCAGGATGTAAAACCGAGGCTATTGGAGACGTTAAACACTTTGATGGTACTCATTACGTGCTTCGGAACGCAAGCCTTTCTGTTTTCACTAAGCTATTGTACTTTTTGCCTACACAAGTTAACATACGACACAATACAGGGTGTCTCATTATTTCCCGGCCACGGATATTCTCTTATAGAAATCGAAGTAATCGTCAAAGGTAAATACAATTTGTTACGACACATTTTATGGTGTAGATGTTACATATCTTAATGAAATCACAGCAAATGTTTGAAATAATTAATTGTTCTTATCGTGTGCAACCTGCTCTTCCATGGAATATGTCCACCTAGGCTACATCTCAAGAGGAACACTGTATTTCTCTAATGAATTAACAAATGGATATGCTTACGCTTAATAACTTTAAGGATTTGCTACCTACGATAATAGATTTAGGTGATTATTACTAAAACCAACTTTAAATTTTGATAGACTGTGAAAAATAAATACAAATTGATCGATGGTCGGGTGAAGTAAATGTAATTCTATTAAAACAGCTCGTCTTCGCTATTTCCCCACGTCCAGTACACCATTAACCTATCATAATCATCTAAGTCCTAAACATCGAAATAATTCGACCACGCAGCTGAACCGCTGACGTGAGTTGAGCAAATTTCCAAAATTAAGTTTATAGGACTATGATTTAGGGTTTAAACCAACAATTTGGCAAATAGGTCTATTCACGACGGTGCTGAATAGCTGTAAAATGGTTCGCACACCATTCCGCATAATGGGAGTATCTTCAATACACAATGCTTTATGTGCTTCGCACGCCATTCCGCATGTTGGAAGTATCTTCAATATACAAAGCATTGAGTGCTTCGCACGCCACGTATTGGGAGTATATTCAATGCACACGGTAGAATCTACCACATGGCTTTGAACCGGGTACTTCTATGGTATTTTACGTTTTGATCGATTTTGGAGGAACCAAGCGAGCTATAAGGTCGCGTAAAAAAAACAAATGTGCAGAATAACATTCTACATTTATATTTGTTGCCGCACCGACAACAGTAACGTTTCCGCTACCCAGCCGCTGCCGTGCTAAGTTTGCCAGATAAAACTAGGCTGACTATTTAACATGGGTGTTGCGCTTCTGTATTCATTGATAATGCTAAATGTATTAGTGTGAATGTTCGACTAATACAAAACACTAAAAATCATATACTTAATACAATAAGGTTTTTTTCTGTTACACCCCTTTTTCATCCGTCCAACTTAACCGATTTTTACGATTGTGGTGTAATTTTAAAGCTTAAGATCTAGCACACCTGCGAATGGTAATTAAAAGGTCATTTCGTTTAGGGCTGCGTCCCTCTAGCCTTTTATTTATTTCTAGAGGGCCTTTTTAAAGGTCCAGTGCTGAAAAACTTGCATTATAACGGTTTTAAATGTGATTGTTAACAGCTGATTACCTTCAGATGATTTTTTAACAATGCCAGATTGTAAGCAAAAATAGATCATCTGCAACTGTTAAGAAGAGAGCTTATGAAAATTATTAATTTTTAAATACACTACTTTAATTTATAAATTGTTGCCTAATAATTGAGGTAGGTAAATCACTCTTAATGGTAAAGACTATAAAATCGACATATTATAAAAAATATTGTAAATTAGTAGTTTTATTTATCTAAAAATTGTCTTAACCCTATATCTGGCAATTAAAAGTAATTGCACTATAATTGCATGGCATAATATGTGGGTTTTTTCAGGTAAAGAGTATAGGCCTAGCCTAAGCTATTTTTATACTATACATTATTTTTTTATTGTTATTTGTAGCCTACTATAAACATTTTTTTAACTTTGTATTTTGTTGGACTAAAGAACTTTTAGGTTTGTTTTACTGTAATAGCCTACTTTTCAAATAATGTGTTATTTATATTTTACTTTTGATTAGGCCGAATTTTCTGCTATTTTGGAAACATATATTTTATGTTTTTGTAAACTACAATAACTTGCCTAATCTTCTAATCAAATTATTTCGTACATTTTATAACAGCAATTATAATAAAGATTAAAAGAACCATTAAGGCTCAGGTCTACACCTTAATAAAAATCTAACCTAAAACAGAAAAAAAATATTAAAATGCGCAATTTGCGCACGGGCCCCCTAGTTATATTTAAAACAATTGCCAAGATCTTTGGGACAAAATATTGTGAAGCTATTTTCAGTTTATCTACTTGGCATAAACGTGTATTCCTCTTGTGTTCATTCAATATATTTAGTAGTGTAAGCATTGGCAAAGCTTACACTTTACACTTTACATTGGTAAAGCATACAATGTTCATATTTTATACTATAAATACAGTGTTTATTATCCTTAGTGCTATTTATGGATTTGGTTCAGACAAGATGCTGCCTAACATCACAAGAGTTGATTTATCGAAAGGCGTGCATTATTTTCTTTACTCATAAATTATGGCAAATGTCCGAACAAATTGTAAAAATATCGAATTCCTTGAACAAAATAGTTTTTTTCTGAAAAAGTAAAAACTGTAAAAATAAATAAAAGACAAACGAATATTATACGGGGTTTTCTCAGTTTTGCTTACAACAGTTGTTCTACGGTCCGGAAGCCTTGGCGAAGGTGCCTAGCCAACCACCTGCTTTAGTTTAGTGAATTCGGCTTTCGCAGTTTTTTTCCCAGTCACTTTCATCACGTACACGCACAGAAGCTCGCATTCACCACACGTCCTCTATACCTACTTAGTAGTTACTCAATTGTTGGAGAATATTACTATCATAAATTATTCCGTCGGAGTTGACAAGAAAATTTACGTCTGTAAAATGAAGGATTTCACCATCGTTTTGTGTGTTTATGAAAAACGTGCGTTGCGACACGCGTGGGTTTTTATACAATTTGTATTGCGCCAAATAAATGTAGTTTTACTTTCTGAAATGTAATCTGGTGGATAAAATCTACTTATGTCTCTTGTAGAAAATTAAATGATTGGTAAGTTATAAATATCCAACAGTTTTCCAAATATTAGTTTTTATAACGACTTCTCTTTAGGTCAGTTATAAAGACGCGGAGTAGAATATATTGCCTACAACTAGGTTCGAACCTACGCTACGCAACCAGTGTTTGAGGTTGTAACTGTAGCAGACTGAACTAGAGCCTTTAGCCTCTCGGCCACTCTGTTTTATACTTTCAGACAAATAAATTACCATTTTAAATTAAGAAATGAAAATGTTGGCTCCTTTTGAAGAGAACGCTATGTAGTGAACCGATACTTTTAAAAATAGTAATCAACATTGAGGTTAAAATTTTTGGACGAAAAAATAGCGTAAAAAAAGGTTCCATGTCACTAAACACACTTTTTTTGCATTTACATACAACAAATAAATGTTTCTATTAGGTCGGAACCTTTTCATAAACAGTGACTCAAATTTTGTTTTAATGTGTTTGTTTAATGCAATAAACAACACCGTTATGGTATAGTCATCATTCTCTTCAAACTGCCAATAGTTGTCTACATTAATACATTTGAAAATCGTACAACTAAGTAAATATATATTTGACAAACATTCACTCAAAAAAATGTGGCCCTGCTGCTCATGCGTCATGATCTAGGTTACCACTACCCCTAAAATCCTACCCCGATACAAGTGCCTCTGTCCTAATCAATCGTAATTTTTGTGAAAATGTCAGAGTAGACAATAATCTAATTGCATTGTTGTGCTGCAAGGGTAGGTGAACGAAGCACCCTCGAGCCATCTGTAAAATAACTTTTAATAATAACTATAAAATAATCAGTTTGCATTGGCTTCGCCATGAGGGTTGGGGAGCAAAGCGAGCAGGGGAGGAGCCCCTAGTGTTTAATAATAGAATACAATTTATTTATATTTTAGTTGTACTTGTTAGCAAAGTCACATTGTAACTCAATTTTGCTGAACAAGCATGGTATTGTAGATGTGGGCGAATGTTACAATGTCTTTGACGTTAAATTATTTGATTTTAATTAATTCCTCTTGTAACTGTTCCATAAACATGACCTCGATGAATGCCAACTTGCCGCCAAAACGTCACGCTCCTACGCATACAAATAAACAACAGCTTTCTTTTAGTGATCATGTGTTCGACAACTTAATCATTGCGTATACTAGTTTCACAAATTCAATCACAGTGCCGCAATCACAGATGTAATAAGTGTAGCAGCAAATCTTTCACGTTTGTTTTACGTTTGCACAGCACAGAGTAAGGTTCGT
>JAGFPH010000054.1:1156352-1173054 GCA_018207615.1 Philaenus spumarius | reverse complement strand
TCTAGCGGCCGCATTTTAAGTCCGATTTGGTTCAAATTTGGTACACATGTTGGTTGTCTACGTCGCTCGGACGAGTTCGTTAGCAAAAAAATCCAACAACCGGAAGTACGTTTTTTGACCGGAAGTAACTATTTTTTGAGATTTTACTACGAGAATTCAATTTTTTAAAACTTTTTCTAAAAATATAAATGTAGGATGTTATTCTGCACATTTTTTTTACGCGATCTTATAGCTCGCTTGGTTCCCCCAAAATCGACCAAAACGTAAATTACCATACAAGTACCCGATTCGAAGCCAAGTGGTGCAAACTCGCGAGGCCACTAGGCGCAAACAAATTCTACTAATATATTACGTACACACAGACAGCTGTTCAAATCCTTCGTGAGTAGACCTATTTCCAAAATTGTTGGTTGAAACTCTAAAACATAGGCCTATAAACTTAATTTTGGAAATTTGCTGAACTCACGTCAGCGGTCCAGCTGCGTGGTCGAATTATTTTATATTGCAACATTTTACTAGAATATATAAGTAAACATGTTGAAAATACCAAATTAGAAACTCAATTAGATATAGCTTGTTGTTAGATTAAATTGAAAGGTAATCGTAGGCCTATGCAGCACTTATCTTTCAGTGTATTGTAATGCGGTAGGCGGAAATAACCGACATTGCACGACTGTTTACGAATACCAGTAATCTAATTTTGTATGTAATGTAATGTTTTATTATTATTTACATTTGAAGGTCTACCAATTACAGAAAAACGTTAATCTCCTTAGGTTCTAGAAACAGTTGATTTTTTGCACTGCAGTTTGTTGTTTGTAGGCTTAAGTAGTTTCTTTTGAAGATCGAAGTAAACAAAATGAATTGAAAACAATAAACAACGATTCAAACATTTTATATAATAGCTGATTTCGTCCATTAGCTTTATTACTTCAACGAAAATGAAATAAGTATTAAAACGCGTTCAGCTCATGTAGAGTATAATACGCAAAGTCTACTGCTGCGCATTAACACAGTATACGCGGCACATGAGCATAGACTGTCTATTACGTATGCAACGGAGAGAGTAGAAATGGTCCTCTCTTTCTTCTCAACTGTTGATTAAAGTAGGAGAAGTGGAGGCGTTTCACTTTTCGTCTGATAAAGGCCAATTTGCCCTACCAAGCCTAAAGAAGTTTCACTTCAAAAATCCATTGGGCATATAGAGATCGTTATAGAACATTTATACTGTAAATGCAAAGATGTATGGTGTACGTCATAATGAGCTGATAGTTAAATATATAATTGTTTATGTTTATAGGGAGTTAAACACAGAAACGAAATAGAATAAGTAAATTAAACAAACAATTATAAAATAATGATATATTATGTTTCAACCCGCTTAGTGTAGAGATAACTTAGACGCTAGGCACTCTACTTGAACATTACGAATTAATTTCCTTTTTACACTTGTCCATCTATTAATTACAAACCCGCAAACCTATCAAGATTGAATCAAGTAACCACGACGACTGGTTTCATATCTTCAGAAAACTAGTTTTGGTTTCCTCTCGTAACGGATTCGGATCACATCACTTCCGGATACTTTCGTTCTATAATAATCAAGTCATTAAAACTGGGAAAACTGGAAAGTTGGCCAAACATATACAAGAAGTAAATACAGATGGAGATATTATATATTCGCTCCAGTAGCAGCTGCTAAATCTAATTTGTAGATCACGACTTTGACATTTGCGGAATTAACTTGTTCCTTTTATAACGCTGGATTCTTGTAGTGTATAATTGATGCGAAGTTTCTTTTATCCTGTGAAAGCATTGTTGTCATGATCGACCAGAAATGATTACTATTAGCGAATTTAAATAGGAAAGATGAGCTACTTTAGTAAATCGTATGGTGAGAACTAAGGTCTGGAGTGGTCGATGAGCACCGACTATGACCCCCAGAACACATTTTAAATTGTATATATATATATTTGTATGTGTTCGTACTCTAACGGCAGCACTTTACGTCCATTTGGTCCAACGTTTGGCTTTCTCAGTAGCTCGGACAAGTTCGTTAGAAAAAATCCAACAACCGAAATCACGTTTTTTACCGGAAATAAATTTTGTTGAGATTTTTCATACTAGAATGAAACATTTTTGGGATTTTATCTAAACAAATAAACATAGAAGGTTATTCTGCACATTTGTTTTTTACTGGACTTTATAAACTGTTTGGTTACCCCAAAATCGATCAAAGAGTAAAATACCATAAAAGTACCCAGTTCAAATACACGTGGGGAATTTTACCGTGGGGTCAGCTTCTGATCTGAGGCAGCAAGGTCGAGGTGCAAACTAACAAAGTGAGTTTTTCCACTGCTAGCGGAACGAAGCAGCTCGTGAGCCCTGGCTGAGGCTGAGGTGCAAACAAATTCTAATAATATATTTCGTAAACCAGCCAGCTATCCAGCGCCTTGGTGAGTAGACCAATTTCCCAAATAGTTGATTGGAACTCTAAAACATTTAAACTTAATTTTGTAAATTCTCTCAACTCACATCAGAGGTTCTGCAGCGTGAACGAATTATTTTATTTAATGTATACTTTTAACAATCCGAGATAACTGGATAACACATTGTCATCAAAAAAGAATTCCCGTCTTTTAAAAAAAACATGTAAACATTTTCCGTCTTAATGCAAGAAAAACATATTAAAGTAATTTTGGTATTTCAAAATTAGTACTCAGTGGTTTTGGTAAAAAATCGGTGCTACGACCTTACACCCTCGTTTTTTGTGTTCAAATTATTTGAATGGAAATGAACATAGCATATGATTAAACCTTGAAAACTATAAAAAAATAACCTTAATCATTTAAGCTAAATGGCAATGTTGCCAAATCAATTAATGTTATCATGAAATCTAACTGACAGTGTTGCCAGATCGTTCATCATAATTTAAGAAAATCATAGATTCCTTTAGTGCAAAATAATGTGGTTGCAGTTGAAACTGAAACCAAGTTTCTAAACCGATTAGTTCGCTCGTTAAACGTGCTGTACAGGCACTTCGTACAAAGATGAAACATCAAATTAAAACTATTAATTTAATAGCAAAGTCAAGAGAACTTAATGGAGGATTTATATTGCTATCTGAACATAAGAAAAAGAAGCGAAACTACTACCTACATTTTGTTTTGTACCACGAAATAAATCATGCATGTAAATTGCCAAGTCCCCAACATGCGACATCTAACTACGGTTATTAATTCCACATTATAGACAACCAGACACGAGTGAAAACACTGCAGGTAACCTATAGCCTATCACCTGGGTAAAAGTCGCTAATTAGTTATTACACATCCTGGTTATCGTGTAAGTTATCGATGCAACTCGGTCAAAAATAATTTATCGGCAGGCACCAAGGTACACACTCTTATATCGGTTACTGTAAATTGATTAAAACCGGTTTGTGATTTGGCCATCCTTGTACGTCTTTGTCGAAAAAATTAGGTATCCGAGTAAAATGTGTAAAACGCCCCCACGTCATACTTCTGCAGAGATGACGCAGTTTTTATGCGCACAAAAACCCTCTATAACGTAGATACGTGTCTAATATGTTAATTTTTTCGAATTCATTTATATTTTTGTTGAAGTTATTATTTAGTAATTATGGATGTTAAATTTTGTTATTAAAGACTACCAGGGCGCCTTCGCTCATAGATATGAATAACTGAATGAAAGAAATACAGGGTGAATACTGAGAGTTCATCGGCCCCAAAACTTATAGCGAGCTTCGTCCAAATCAATCTCATTCCCATTTACGCTTACATAATATACGATCAGCTATGCGGCTGTAAGCGCAAACCCCACGATTTCTGCCAGGTTGTTTGAGGTGCTTTTTACGTCCACGAGTACATTTTGCCTAAAATATGTTTTCCTAACAATATTTTTAGACATAAATAATCCAAATGCAAAGAGATTTCTTTCCAAAATATACCTTATTTAGGTAACTTAAACACACATTGTAGGTATCGGGCACAGTTTTAGATATGTAGCTTCATTTCTCGTTTCCGGTTTCAAGAACGTTCTCGAACAGGAAGTTCCTTCGATGGTCGATATTTGGAACATAGGCCTGGAATATTTTCGAACCTTCTGGAAGATTATATAACATTCTGGAAAATTCTAAAACATTCTCAAACATTTTCGAACATTCTGGTATTTTTTGGGAACATTATGGATGCTCCTAGAATCGTCTGGCCAGTCTCAGCTACTTAGATTGATTCCCAACTGCACCCATAGGAAACCCATTGGTGCTATGCGCTATTTTGTCACCCATATCACCACCAAACCACTGCAGTTCCAAACCTAATTCTTCTTCATGGATTGGGATTGAGGGCTACCATACCATATAATCCCCATGGGAGGGGGGAGGGGGAGTTGCGGAATTATATATACCAGTAGCTACGGACAAACCACGCGTATATTTATTACATTTGTTGATTATTAAGTGTTGCAGATAGTTTCACATTTAGATAAACAGTGATAATGTACTAAGGTTGTCAGCACAACTGATCTCCCAATAGGTGTGCTCATCAACAAAGAGGTGTATTGTAAACTTACGCCTGGTCTCTTTTAGGAATAGATATGCTCTTTGCAAGATATGCTTTCAGATTAATAAAACGATATTTTGTGTGAAAGAAACATCAATTAATTGTTAGTTTTTTATTGAGTCCTGATAAATTACAAATTACATTTATAAGCATGGATCAAAAATCATTTGGCAAGCAAAGTTTTAAAAGATTTTATATGATCGTACACTGAATAATTAAGGGATCTAATAATACGTGTTTTGAGTTTAGGCCAACTTATTCTTTTATTTGGCTTTCAGACATAAACATGCGTAGTTACTTCAATTCAAAATATATTATAACAAATTAACAACAACAAAAACCCAGCTGCAAATAATGTATAACAAACTAGCAGGTACCCGCGGCTTCGATCGCTGATGTGATTAAGTAAATGACAGGTTTATAGGGTAAATATTGAGTCATACCATTACACGCAATAAAAACAGATTTTAGACCCGAGTTCCCTGCCACAAAAATGCATGTAGAATTGCATCTAAATCGATTTCCAAGATCAGAGCTAAAATTCTGTTTTCATAACTCCCGAACTAACGTGAAAATAAAAAATCAGGTCTTCATGTGTATCATGTCTATGAGCTATTTTACATAAATTATTAGATTTGAAAAATATTTGACCTCTTAGATTCAAATAATCTAGATGCAATAGTTTTTTATTTTCTATATAGGCCTATAATTGAATCATGATATGTGCCAAGATCCAGGTCAGCTTCATAGCAAGTGCACGAATTATTATTTATTTTTAAGGGTATTTTCCCTTTAAAACTCAACCCCTTGTACTCAAGTCATGTAATTGAAAATGTCTTTTCTTTCTTACATAGCACCTAAGAATATTATAGATCGAATTTCCGTTCTCTAGCTGATTCTAGCTTGTAGGAAGTTAGTTGAATTTACATTTATTGTGTAAGGTAAGTCCGCCCCTCCCCCCATTTTAACTCTTTATTTAATGGATTAAATTTTTCTGTGTAACATTTATGGAATAAAATGTACCAATTTAATGCTCTCTAACGTCAATGAAAATACAAAATTTATATTTTTGTTTTAGTGTTTGCTATTCAGGTTTTCATCCCTTAAACGTAAATAATCAAACTACGAGAGCTCTATAACTTCGTTATGTACCACGTAAGAAACAATTGTACAAAATTATTTTAACCGAAATTAAAGTGTATTGTTTCAGAGCAGTTACTCCATTTTAAACCCTAAGCTGTAGGCCTAAGCAATGAAAATAAGTTTCAAGGCTAAACATTCCTTGCACTAATAAGGGCAAACTTTGAAAATTTCAGTGAAATTTGTTGAGTAGTTTTTAATTAAGCCTATAGAGAACCTACGGTCAATGCCTTTTATAATATCATAGATAACAAATTTCAATGTTGGGACCAATTAATAAAATTTAAAATGATAATAATTTAACACGTAGACTAATTAATTGTTAAAATAAAATAATTCACTTTTTAAAACAGAGTGTGCACACATTACATAAAAGTAAATATCTAATAAAAGTTATTTTTAAAACCAAATACAGTTAATTTAAAATAAAAGTAGAAAAAAATAAGATTCAATACGAAGCAGGAAATCGCATCTTTCATGTCAAGGCTTTAATGAGGTATCTACACCATCGACCACAGAATTAAATAGACTGGACAAGTCGAACGCAAGAGTGAAGCCAGTTTTAAAGTCAAATATTCACACGTCGCGAGCCACATTACCCGCGAAAAGAAGCTCGTGTTCTAACTGTTGTATGATAGAAGCTACATAGCTAATTTTTTTCAAACATTTTTTCAGCTACATTTCTCTCGCTTACATGACGCACCTGCCCTAAAAATTTCTCGCAATGCAACTTTTTGATGTCATGAATTGAAAAGTGTAAACAAGTTTGGACTTTATTCGATTTTTAAAGTGCCAAACCATTTTTGGTTTTCAAATTGTGAATACTCCATTAGGGTCCCACACTATGAAACTGTAATTTTGTCAAATTTCAAAGATTTTGGAGTATTTTCAGCTATTGAAACCACGATGTAAATGAATAGGGCGCACTGAAAATTTCACTCCTCTCTAGGCCCGCTTGACGTTTCTATCCTCACACAAGATGGCCGACCTAGCTTCAATTCCCCCAATGTACAGGCTTATGGCATAACCAGTCTATTTAATTCTGTGGTCACTGATCTACACAAACTCCTTCACAGAGTAAAGGATCTATACATTTGTAGCTGTCTAAGGCTGTTTTTACCTGGTACTATAACTGTGTATGTCTATATTTTGGATATGATTACATTTAAATTTGAAACCTTATGTAAATTACTTGGATATGTAAGACCAAAAAACTCTTTAAACACAATCCTACACGAGTTGAGGTTTTTGAGATCTGATATAAGCAATATGGCTTGTTTTTTCAGGCAAATACTCTGATAAATCTCCCCAAAGAGGATGCCACAGTTCAGATATGAATATACAAGATATTGTAAGCTGTAGGTTACCAGTATAATTTTAAATTGCTTCAAACTAGGGATGCCTGGAGTATAAAAACGCGAAGCCACATGGGCTTGAACTTATCTGTTCCAATAGAATTATTTATTAATATAAATTTAAATTTACGTCGCCCGATCATAGCTTAACTTTTATTTATTTTTTTCAGTCTATTAAAATTAAAATTTGGTTTCAATAATAATCCAGCGAGAGTTTTTACTCTTACTAAGTAAGATAAACTACCTGAAAAATGTCACTCACCTATATCGATTATAGCTTTATTCAAAGTTATTCCTTGTGATCGATGAATGCTTATAGCATATCCAAGATTAATGGAAATGGTTTAGTGGACCAATTAAACCACTCTTTAAATGACGATGTTACAGTTATGATTAGAATTTTATTACCTTAAAGACAGGAACAGGTATATTCATCAAAAAGCTACAAGAATGCGGTCTAAAAATTCAGCCACCGATTGATAGGTCGATAGCAAAACTATTGGTTTTCGAGTAGGTTTGACTGCGCGTTCAGAATTTTTTTACGATTTTTTAAGACGCAGATGATTATGATTGGTGAAATGGTGTAGGCCAACTGGAAGTGGGGGAGATATCGAAGGAGACCTGGGCAAACAGCTAAGAGAGATGCACCGCATATAGCTCATGGCACATGCTGACATTTTGTAGAATAAGAGATACAACTTGAAGTGGTGCACCTTTCAAACCATGACTGTGACTACAATTTTATATAGTCGGTGGAACAGTTTTGGAGCAGAAAAATTTATAAAATTTGCACTTAAGCTGGGAAAGAGGGCTTCACCTTATCCCTTATTAATTTTTGCACAAACAAGTGCTATATGCGATCAACCCATGTTAAATTATTGTTAATATCTGCATTTAAAAACTTCGTACTTTTGACCTCTTCTAGAACTCATTTCTGGCTTGACACTTGGTTTCTAATTTGTACTTTGTTTCAATGCACATAAAAATAAAAAATAAATATTGTACTTTATAAAACACGAACTAAAATAATTATTTTTTACCAAGCATGGTTACTAAAATAATATTTCTTGACGAAGAGAAATGCTGTTCATCTTTTGTGTACCTGAAGATGATGTTTTAGTAGAAATCGTAATTTATAAAAAAGATTTAAAAAAGGATTGTTGACGGACGTAATAAGGTAAGAATTAAGTTAAGCATATTTAATTCAGAATGCTTGAATTTTATATACAGTATCGCAGGTTAGAAAATAAAGTCTAATAATTAAATGGTTTTACGCTTTTCTTTTAATGAATAACACTTACCAGTCGCTTATAATTATTACTGTACACGAATACAAATTCCATACAGAAAGTAATAATTACTTCAAGTGACAACACTGTATTGTATATTGTTAACATGTCTACAGGTAGAACACGAAACAGTATGAATGACGTTTGTTTGATTTCAAGTAATTATATTATGACACAAAGACAATAGGAAGAGTCATCAATTGTTTCTTAATTAAATGTGTAAACAACTGTTTAGTGGATTCGTTAGAGTTGAACAGTGAACAGGGTCAGCAAAAGTATTTAATATAATTTATTTCGGCTTTAGTTAAGAATACGGACACTTACCGTGCTAAACCTGCCTCGGCCTTTGACGGTGCTTCGCTTCGATTGCAGCTGTGTTTCTACAAAAATGAGGTAAAACGATTTATTCACAACACCATAAAAAATGTAATTTAAGTATCCAACGTTTCATAACTTTCTACTATAATTTGCATTCGCCAGACATTAAAAAAAAGTAATTTAACTCTGGTATTTTTTTTCAACAATATTTTCTGCAGAACTTTTGGAATATAGGGGCTTTAGATATATCTTGTCGGTTGAAAACAGAAAATAATTTTAATATCTTTAATCACAGCTCTTACAAACGTACCCTTTACGATAACATTATATAACATTTATATTTTGTGGGTATTAAACTTTGGCCTCTAAATTTACAGTAAAATATTTTAAAATTTATAATTATTAGAATTCTAGCAGTTACCCGCGGCTTCGCTTGCAGATAGGAATGAAAGGAATATCGAGTAAATATTAATACCTCTACACGCAATTATTTCATATGTTTTCCATTTAATCCTGGATACATTTAATCGCTAAAAGCACTAAAGATCACATTTCCATGCCCAAGTTTTGAGGGATATTTCTTTACATCTATGAGTGCATTTTACTAAAAATTGGGAATTTGGCGTCACTACCCCTAAATGGTTTTTTCTTGTAGCCTATATCACCTAAGAATAATGCATGCTAATTTTCAGCAACCTAGCTTGTATAAAATTAGTGGAATTAATACTTATTGCATAGGGGCAGTTACCCCATTTAAACCCATTTCACACCTATATTTTTATGACGTTATCACCCTTTTATGTTAATTAACCACTATACAAAATTTGGTCCCTTTTTGTAGAACGATTTGGGCGTTGTATGATCACATACAAGTTGGATCATACTACTCACAGACTTTTCTTCTTTGTATATTATTTGTAGATATAGATATGCGGGTTAGCATACTCTGCAACTATGGCTACTTTAATGGTGGTATTTTTTATCTATTTATGAGAAATTCAACCGATGCAGACAGACAGGCAAAAATTGTAATTCTATAAATAAAAAAGTTGGTTAAAAAGGATTTGAGCAATTATTTCAGTAAGCCTACTTTTTAAAAAAATATTCCTTTTAACGCTTGAATTGTCAGGCAAATTACTGCTAGATTTACCTCTTAGTGTCAGCTACTTTTTTACTACTCTTACACATTATCATTAAAATATCTATAGAATGTATGCCATTTGAGTAAAGTGTATACTATTATACGTTTTATTGTGTAGGAAAGTACGGCAAACATAGTTATGTAGATCAAATATTTAAAAAAGGTCTTCTAACTTTTCTTGCGTTTCGAACATAAAAATAAAATTGGCAAACAAAAGTTTTAAAATTAGGGCTTTTAGAAAAACACAAAAACAATTTTAACTATAAATAATAAATATTCATAATGTAGAAAAAAGGTTCTTTACATGAAACAAAAACATTTTATAATTCCTAAAATAAATTTATTTTTTTGGTAAAATAACAAAAATTAGTAATTTGCTAAAAGTTAGGCCTACCTATACATATTAATAGAATATGCTCTATAAAATGTATCCTATTCAAGTAAAATGTACACTATTATATATTTTATTGTTTAGGAAAGAAAGCACAGAAAACATTGTTATAAAGATTAAAAATATAAAAAGATTTCTTTAACTTTTGTGCCTTTCGAACGGAAAAAACTAAATTGATAGAGCAAAGTTTCAAAAGTAAGGCTTTTGGGAAAATATTACAAAATATTTAGTTATAAAACAGGAACAAACGAAGTGTCGAAAAATTATCTTTGCACGAAACAGTTCAAGCTATAATTTTACTTCCTACAAAGAAAAACAATTTGGGAGTAAATTAATAAAAATGAGCAATTTGCTGAAAATAAGGTATTGGACTACTTACTGAAAACTCTATAGAACGTATCATATTCAAGTAAAGTGTAAACTGTTATATATTTTATGAATATATAAATAATTTAATAAGTACTGCAAACAATAAAATTGTTTCAAAAAATGTACAAATAAATGCTTTATTACACTGTAATAATCATGAAATAGAAAACGTTGTTCACAATATGGCTTCTGTTTACAAAGAAAATAGACCTAGGTCTATATTTAATTTTATTGCAAGTCTCTAATTCACAAAAATTATAAATAACTCACATAAATCACCAAACACATTCACTAATTCACAACGGTCACAAAATAAAATGTAATGGCGACTTGGCGACACTACGATGTTAACTAAAATGTCCTTTTCAAAACGGATGTGTCTACGATTAATCTCTACTGCTGTCAAACGTATGTTTCTTTGTAGAGAATGTTTCTACGAAGAAAATGGTGTAAGGTACTCATATTATAGATAAAAATTAAAATGCCAATGCCTATTTTCAATACATAGTCGAAAACATAGATGGATATAAAAATCCATATCTGAGCCATTGAACCAGACCTGATTCTAAAACATATATGACTGCATACAGCAGGTTATGATCTATGCGATGAGGTAACTAACTTCATAATAATAATAAGGGGAAAACTCTGTTTCTTTCTTGCTGCCTCGAGATAGACAACAACTTTTGTCATGTTTTGAACTTTTGTGTATATTTTGCGAGATAAACTATATTATACTGTATAGTGAAATTGACTATATACTGTTAATCGTTAGAATGTTCTGAATTTAATTATATATAATATTATGACATATTTAGTATTATTTTTCATGTAGACCTTACCCATTTTGATAAACGTATTGAATAGTTTTACTGTCGCCCGGCAGTTGGATGCCAGTAGTAGCCGACACGCAATCGACATGTTTTACTGCCGCCTGACACGTCTAGGGTTTTAATAACATATTAAAAATGCATAGTAAATGCATCACGGAACCAGTTTTATGTCTCGAATAGAATTTCAATAATCGATAATTTTCGTAAATCGAATCAAAAACCTACTCAAAGTTATTCAAAGTGGGTGGGGAAAGCGTAGGGGATTCCCGGAAACGGTGACATACTTGATTCGACATACCGGTTGCGCAACCTAACCTACGCAAGTCAAACAAAAATAAGCTCCCTGCTGCCAATAATTATATGTTGATTGTCTCCTAATTATATATCTACCTTTAATATTGTTGCGTCACTTTGCCATGACAACCGAAAACAATTCTCGGAAGTTGAACAGCCAAAAAGTACAAACTTGGTTTTCCTGGTCTACATTTTATCTAGTAAATGTATGAACTACATTATAACAGTATTAGTTTAACTTGGTTTCAAATGAAACTGTTCTATTTTGCAATTAAAGATTCTAAAGACAATATTCTTCAAATTCCAGAGTTCCAAAAGGCTTAGTTATTTCCTGAAAACAAATTTAAAAAAATACAATCAGTGAATAATCATTTTCATGAAGATATAAAACTAATAATTTTTGGTTTACTTTTTCATGTTTTTAGATGTTTTTAATCTGGGGCATAAAGTAGCTAAAGGGAATAAATCAGCTGTTTTAGGTCAAGTTTTGATGGGAGATAAAGGTTTACAACCACTACTATGAAAATTATATTATTTTACACTAGCAGGGGTACCCATGGTTTCGCTTGCAGATATGTACAGATGAACGAAAGAAATATCGGCTAAATATTGAGAGTTTACTGAACCAAAAAAATATAGTGAGTTTCGTCCAAATCAATCCGATTTCCGCCAGTTTGTTTAAGGTACATTTCACGTCTATGAGTACATTTTGTCTAAAATATTTTCTACGAACAATATTTGACACATCAGACGAAAATAATCGAAATTCAAATGTTTTTTCCCCTATATACAACTTAAGAGTTTAAAAATTTTATTTTAATAATTTTTTTGATATTAAATAAGTAGGGATAATCTTACTTTAAGATTTATAATTTTTTATTATAATTATAAGTCTCTAACTCCATAGCCCGTTTCCGGTTTCTAGGACATTTGTAGATCGTTCTCGAACGTTCCGAAACAGAAAGTCCCTTCATGGTCCAGAACTGTCTGGAATAATCTCCTGGAACATTCTATAACCTTCTGGGATATTGTAGAACATTGTGGGAACATTCTGAAATCTTCTAGAACATTCAGGAATATTCTGACCAGTCCGGATACTTCCGGCACTCGATTCCCGGCTGCTTCACTTACTTCCCAAAAGAAGTTCATTAGTGCGAAGCGCTCTTTTGACACTAACATCTCGGAACTCAATCCCTGCAGTTCCAAACCTTCTTCATGGATGAGGTTGGAGGGCTACCGTACCATAAAACCCCCAATTAGGCGCTGCTAGGGTGGGTTCAGTGGCATGCACGGACAAACCAAGCTTACATTTATTTTATATTATATTGATTGTTTAAACAAATTTTATTTATTTATTACAATCTTAATAAAAAGATTAATTATGTAATAATTATAATAGAAATAACGAGTGTGAGACCTAGTTAACTAAGTCATTCGGTTTATGACGCTTCAGTCGCCTTTTGTCAAATTCAAAGTCTAAAAGTTGGGCACGTTCACATGTCGATGAAGTCTCTTTTCATGCTGAGAAGCGCAGTCTTGAATTACCTAACTCATACTTTTCAGGTTTAGGTCTGCATGAAGGTCATCATTCCTTTGGTAACATCTTGCATTTGTAATTGTACAAGTAATACTATTTTGTATTCGATGAATATTAATTGATTTGAGGGTTTCGTACATCTTCATAGTTCAGCACCATATGTTCAAATAGGTCTAATTATTGAAATATACCTAAATCTCTTATGATACAATGCCAATTGGGATTTTAGTCTCATTAACACAGATTCCGCAGTTTTTGATTGATTTGATCTGCTTTCTTACATACATGATGCTTCATCAAGATGCATTCCAAGATACTTAGCAGTTTTATTCTGTAGAATAAGTTTTAAACAAAATGAAAATAAGAAATTACAAGTGAGTGTTGTGGTATATTTATAAAACGTAACATTTTAGCTATACTTAATTTCTTATCCATCGGGGGATATTTCAAGTCAAATTTAGAGGTACAACAAAGTAAAACATGTATTACAAAATGTTTTGTGTCTGGACTAATGGAATGATCTACAAACTTGACACTTAACAGTTATGTTAGTTAGATATTTCAAAAACGTACTTTGAGTTTCAGGTTTTTAACTTAGCTCTTATCTTTCTTGACACGTGACAGTCTCTTATATTTGTTGACACAAGGGTCCAAAATTTGGCCTATTCTTATCAATAACTCGCTAAACTTCCTAAATATGTAGCAGCAGAAGGAAAGATCCGATATAAAAGTGCCAACAATATTCCAATGGTACAAAAAATGTTTACTAGCAAAACTCACACGATCGTATTTATCTCAGAAACCACTTAACTGGTGTGTATAATTTGTTCAATTTGGGGAAATAAATTTCCTCCGGTGGTATTCAGCCTATGCTGGAATTACCCAATCTGTTATACCGTGTACGAGCTCGTCTACGGGATTATCTATAATTCAACACACTACTAACCAATTTGGTTATTTCACTCCGGACGTGTAGATCGAACCACTGCCAAGCTATACAGGTACTATATATTATATAAATTAAACATATTCTTATATAGAATTTATTTAAAACCTGTAAAAACCGCGTAATCTTGTGGTTTAATTCGGTCAAAGTGCGATTGGATTTTGTGGTTTATCGGTGATTGCGTTAAGGAAGTAAAAACGGCATGCTTTACGAAGAGAAAGGTGAGACTGCGACCACATAACTTTACATACTCAAAAAATGACAGGAAATAGAACCTAGCTCTAGAAGAAACTCTGCGTCTCACTAGATCCACGATTTAGTTTTATTTGAAACTTATCAATTTTTATTTATATTCCTCTTGACTTTGTATGATTACAACAATAAGCACGGAAGCTAATTAACAGTGTTGCCAGATGTATCAACACTAAACATGAAAGCTAACTGACAGCGTAGCCAGATATACCACAATCATCATTGACAGTGTGCCCACTCCTAAAATCAATTTGGGTAAACAACTTCCCCCCACTTCGTTGAAGACCATTGTTTTTGGTTAAAGTTCATATTTTGCTTTGTAAAGAGTGAAGTGTTTGTTCAGATAAAGGATAACAATTAAAATGCGTTCATCTAATTAACTGGTCATGCCAGTTAAGTGTAATTGCCTACACTTTACTATATGGATGTTGAGCCTGTCAAACTAATAGACGAGGTTTTACAGTTACCCTTTGTTTTGATAGTTTTACTATTTGTTAGGAAGTAATAAAGGCTACAAAATGTTACTCTTGGAAGTTTTTATAAAAGTTTACTGTTTTTGACTTGTACTCGTCTGACATGTTTTAATGGCCACCATTTTTAAACGGATTCTTAGAATAAACGTGTAATTTTAAATTAACTAGTTTTTGACGTACTTAAAGGCCGAATCAAGTTTGAAATCAATCGGTTAAAACCGTTCTAAAGATAAGCATTATTTATATAAACAAATTGCTGCCAGTCTAAAAATGAAACATTTTAGGATCTTTGATTATAGGAATATTTTTACTGTAGCCTAAATGGCAATAACAATGTAGGTGAATCGAATAATTTTTCTAAATTTTGGAAACACCCTACAGGTAGAGTTTGTTTTTGTATTTGCACTCGATGTTTTTCTTGTTGTTTATTTTTTACAGGAAGTACACATAGTAGTATCTCTTGATGCGGCAAGTAATAACCTAAGTAAATAGATAAATCTACTCGTTCAGAGATGGGATAGTAAAAAGTACAACCATCTGCATTTCCGCGTTCCTTCAAAGCTATAAGCGTTGTGATTAACATGAACCAATATGGCGTCAAGGTTTGGCAACAATTACTTTAAATCGGTGCATTTAGATTCCGTGTCCTCCTGAGTCTTCGGATGACAGTGAAAGTACAATACTTGACCCTACTGCCATTGCCGTGATCTTGTAGGTGTGGTAACCTAACCGAACCAGGGAAAGTAGTTCTCCCTTAGCACTCGTACCATCGCTAGTTGCGTCATCAGTGAAAGCATTGCAATTCCGTCATTTGTCCGAATTAACGACTCAAAAAATAAAATGCCTTCTCCAAATATTTGAGAACTCATTACCGGCAGTTAAATTCTAAAGCAGTTCAACAGAACTGGTTCCAATATATGATTAGGCGGAAGAAAGTCGCTCGGACACCTTTCCCCCGAGAACGGAAGTTTACCGACGCGTTTATGTTTAATTAAAATAATTTCTTCGGTTTATAATCAAGCACGTGTCACGTTTCTAACTGGTTTAATTATTTGGTAACTGAATTCACCTGGGAACTATGTTTGGTATCGTAGTTATTAATTTGCTAAAGTGGAAGGAACCTTATGCAGTTTAACTGGTTGCGGTTTTTAATTTATTCCTGTTTCTTGATGAGTAGTAAAATCGCGAAGAAGTAATAAAATACCCATTTATTAATGGTTATCGTTCAGGTACGAATTCTACAGGACTTTTGAAAAATAAAGAGATTAATTCCACATTTACACTATGTCTTCCCATAATTGTTTAAAAAAATCTTATTATGATAATGAATTTCTTCAAATATTGTAAATATTTTAACAAAATGTCTAATGCAACTGAAAACATCTATTTTCTTTAGATGATGGATAGTGTTTTTTTAATTCTAACTATATATATATATATATTTAAAGCATAATGTAAAAAACGGTAAAAGTCTTCATATATATAAAAAACGAAATCATTCCCAGAGCAATAAAAGAAGGAAAGTTTTCATAAAATTAAAACATTTTAGAATTTATTCTAGATTTCTTTTTTAAATTTAGGCCTATACTTTATTATAAGATTGCACCATTTGTTTCCGAAATGTTACTCTATTTTTTCAAGTGTAGTATTATTTTAGGTGTTGTTAGTTTTTCATTTGGAGAACCCAAAACAGACTGAGCCTAAATTTACGTTTTGTCTGACATTTTTACAGTTACCATCCGATAAGAAATTAATCGGGTTACATAAATTTCTTCTGGGCG
>JAGFPH010000054.1:1139474-1155230 GCA_018207615.1 Philaenus spumarius | reverse complement strand
TCGCCGTCCCCTGTCATACCCATCTGTAAAATGTCCTCCGTCTGAAGTCTGAAGCAGACTAAGAGTCCGCACCTTTTCTAAATGGCAGCCAGCCTCTTCGTCCTCTCCCCTGAAAACTAGGTAACCGATGACAGTCTGAGGACCCGGAGTGTTTGTCCGTATACAGGTTTGCTGAGCTAGTTCTTTCATTATGTGGATATGAAAAATGGACCAACCTAGATCTTTGGTTTTAAATGCTTTCCCAGTAAACCATAAAAAAACCTGTTAATACTTTAAGGATATACTAAACATTGGATGATTTTCTTTCCATTCTTAAAAATCTTAAATGCAATCGTGGGTTTAATTAAAATTTTAAAGATCCTTAAATTTATATTTGAAACTTATTCGAAGAAGGTGGCTAAATTAGTTTTAAATGCCTAAGTTATTTATACAAAATTTAAAATATTGTGACAACATCAAACATTTAAAAAAATTATATCCTTCGCAATAAAGTTGTATCTTTCTGCACCCAAAATGTTTAAAATTTGAAATTCTCCGTAAGACAGAAATAAAATTGCAATTAATTGCCCTACCAATTTGATGTACTGTATTTACTACATTGCAAAACTAAAAGTTTACAGATATATTTTTATTTTACGTTTAGAGTTTTTTAATATCTTTATACATTTACAAAATAGCTAACAAAATCCTTATTTTTTTAAATCACGGGAAATTGTTTAGCTGTTGAGTTGTAAACTAGTGAATACGAAACATGATTTTGACACGACCGTTATATTATTTGCAATTTAAATTTTTCCACTTAAACATATTATCATATATTGAAAATTCCGAATTTTTGGGACAGTCCAACCCCCTCCCCCCGATCCTTTGAGGTATTATTTTACAACCCTAGTGATGCTAGAATACACATTTTTAAATTTTAACCTATACGTTGATCTTTGTTTCACGCTAATACTCTTCATTTTTAAAGTTTATTAGCAAAAGGTACAAAAGGTCAATTGGCTAGCTTTTTCCTGTTTCTACCCATCAGTCTGTACGAATTTTTGAAAGAGGTACATTTTTATTGAGAAAGTCACATAATATATCTCCGTAGAAAGTGTGTAAATTTTAGATTTTCTTAGCAAACTCTGGTCTGTTATGTATGGGTTTTCTAACATAATTGCCTCAGGCTCTGAATGTTTATGAGTATATTTATATCTGAAATTAAACTTTTGGTATTTGTACCATGATAACTCTCTTTTGGGGAGGAGTTCACGCTTAGAATGAATTTTTAACAACTATTGAAAAACTCAACCTTAACTTTTGATAACGGTGTGCGGAAAATATACTATTGTACTAGTAAGCCTCCGTGAAAAATCACAGGCAGATTAATTAGATACACTTCAGAAATACATATTTTTTAAATACTATTTAAAAACAACAGTCTTTATCTAGGCCTACATAACTATGCTGTTGGGGATTTTTAACTCAGTAAATGTGTACAACTATAAGAATTATAAAACTGTAGGCAAATTTGTAAATATTTTAAAATTTATATACGTTATTATATATTTTAAGGAAGATAAAATTATTATCTTTTAATTGCTTTTCATTTCATATTGATATATGAAATGATTTAGAAGTTATTGATATTATAGTAAAGAAATTTATAATCTAATATTATTATACGAAGATGTACGAACGTTTCCGAAGTTAAACGAAAATGTATCTCTTCTTTAAATTTGTATAAACGAATATATTGATGAAAAAAGGTTGTATTTATATACAGTTTATAACCTCAAAGCAAATCTTATAACGTATTATAGCATACATTATTTCTATAACACATATATATAAAAATCAACTTCACAAGGAATTATAATGATTGATGGTTCAACCAAATACAACATATTTATAAGAAAGAAAAATCATTTGCCTTTCGATTATTTGCGTCTAAAGTATAAAATATTGTTCGTAGGTACAATATTCCGAACAATAATTGAGAGTTAACCCGCTGTTGTCAATGCTAGTTTATACATAACTATATTATGTGTATTTAAAACACATTTCATAACACGTAAGGATTTCACTTGGTTTTAGACTGTTTAATTTATTTTACATAACTGCAACTGTTAATAGCAAACTTTAAAATGTTTTAATGAGATACTACCGGCGTCTAATTTACAAAAATAAAAAAAATAATAAAAAAAACACGTTTAAAACATTAAAACTAAGCATTGAATTTAATAAAGTAAGCTCATACATAATAACTGTAATATATATTGAAAAATATTTGGTACAAAAACAAAAAATGGGTTCATGGTTTAACGAAAATCCTCATACATTTTATGTTGGTATTATTACCTAATATGACTATTAATTCAACTACAGACATATATTAATGCGTTTGAAAGTGTTAAAACTTCTACTGAAAAAAATACCAAAAAACGTATGTTGATTTATTAGCTTGGCATGAGATGAAATTCCTCAGACAGATTGACCATACTTGTTTATGAGGAAAGATATACATAATAAACCATTCATATTAAATTAGTAAGAAATTTGAAGTATTTTTAAACTAAGCGAAACTGAATTAAATGTTTTAATTTTTAAAAGAGTTTCTATGTGTACATTAACATTTAAATGTTAGTAACTATACCTAGAAAATTACTGATTGGTTAAATTAAAGTTTATGGTTTCATTTGGTACTAGTAAGCTAACGTGAAAAATCCCATAATGTATTTAATTAGATACACAACAGAAATACATTATTAAAATAAAATAAAAATACTATTTAAAAAAACTGACTATACCTAACTATGCTACCTAACAATGCGGACGGGGATTTTGAACTCGGTAAATGTGTACAATTAATAGTATTATAAAACTGTAGGCCTATTTGTTAAAATTTTGTATTTATATGCATTATTATATATCTAAAGAAAGATACAAATATTATCTTTCAATTACTTTTCATTTCATATTGATGGATCAAATGATTTAGAAGTTATTAATATTATAGTGAATAAATTAATAATCGAATATGTTCATGTGTTATACGAAGATGTACGAATGTTTTCGAAGCTAAACGAATAGATATTTCTTCTTTAAATTTGTATAAACGAATATATTGATGATAAAAGATTGTATTAATAAACAGTTTATAACCTCAAAGCAAATCTTATAACGTATTAGCATTCATTATTTCTATAACTCATATTAAAAAAAAAATTAACTTGACAAGAAATTATAATGATTGAAGTTGTAAGCATATCCCTAAAGTAAAATATACACCGGGTTTTTGTTAAGTATACAGATGATGGGTGAAATCAGCTCTTATATTATATGTTACTCGAGTACATATGTATGTACGAACGGACGTGCACTTGCTTTTATAGGAGTTAATTACATATCGAAATGCTAGGAAATACGTGTAAAATTATAGAAATTTCAAAATGAAAATACAATTTTTCATTTTTTTACAGGTCCCTTAAGTATGTGTTGAACTACCCTTTTATAGGAAAAAAGTAATATTCTAAAATACTTTTCACTTTCTACTGCAGTAGCCAAAATAATTTCTTTAAACATAAATTATGCACGTAATTTCCGAGTTGACAATATCAGCAAAGCAGTTAATAAGACTATTATGAACGGAATGCGCCGAAGCAAAGCATGTACGCAGAGATTACACGCATTGCGATCATGAATAATTAGAGATAAGCCAGTCATGTTTGCATTCCTGGCGTATTTACTTATACAGTAACTTTCTATGGTCAAGTCCATGAGTTCAAAGTTCGCTAAGGTTAACCTTTTCCTTTCTCCAGACGGGCCTCAGAGAGATCGCTCGTTTCTGAACATGTTACACGCTAAATGCAATACCTTGTCTTGCCTTACACGTTGTTAACGGCTATCATGGTATTTACCCAAACCTGTCAAACAATTCCAGAGCTTCTGACTCTTCTAATGACGGCTACTCGGTCCTTTTGCACTTTATAAATAGCAGTCCTTAAAATATATGAAAAATAGACATGGGTTAACAATTACCCAGCGAAAGAAATAATTGTTGGTAATTGTGTAAAATGTAATAGTTAACGTAGAATCAAATGTTTTGCTTCAATTCTGTATTTCCAAATGTACCTGTAGTAAAACTCGTTAGTTTTCGTTTCTAAAATAGTAAAAGTATTTTTTTTTTTTTAGTAATGCTTAAGCTTGCAGGTCTACAGCGCCAACCTTATAGAGCCACACACACACACCCACAGAACAACACAAACATGTATCTCATTCTCCTTACTTAGAATTCGGGCATTTCAATGCAATAAAACGAACACCAATAAATCAAGTTAAATTAATTAATTTTGTATAGTATGAGATTAAAAAAGATTTTTTGTTTCTTTGTTTTTATGAAGTTTATAATTTGTTATACTATTTTCATTGTAAGTTTGTTGGTTAAATTTTTGATTGTTCTATCATAATATATTATTATTTATTATTGTTAGTTTATCATCTTCACTATTCATTAGTCTTTGTTTTGGTGATGTGATTTTTAAATTTGTGTTTATGTGATGGGTTTTCATCACTATATTGTCGAAGCAAATGAAAACAGATTGTTAATACTCGGGAAGAGGCACTTGGATCGGGGTTGGGTAGTGGTAGCGGTGGTTGGATCTTGATGCGGAGTTTTTGCTTGCATAACAGGAAACATTTATATAATAAAAAAATAAACCGTTATTTGCTCTCAAACTTTGTCAATTTACAAATTTTTACGTATTATATTATATTGCACCGTGTGTTTTGTACATCATATCTTCTCCGTTCTTCAAATTCTTTTTTTAATAAGCTAAAACATTTGTCGGACAATGAAGGTTGAGCGTAAGGAAAGGAGAAAAGATGTAAATAAAAGCAATTTAAATGTAGACTGACAGCTTGGTAAGGGATGCATGTCGTGAAACCTGATTAAAGACATCATTTGTACTTGAGTAACCGTAACAGTGTAGCGAGTTGGTCAGAAAGTTTCTCCGTTTTATTTTGTCATAAAACAGCTCTGGGTGTTCCTTGCCAGTACCACTACATACGTGATCACTTTCCTCAACAACTCACGTAGTAACTTGCCAGTGGTAGTCGTCACGTACCTCGAGGAATTCTAAACCCGCTTTGTCATAATCCGCAAGTCATTGCTTTATAATAGCACCGGCAATCACATAACTTGTAGCTGTGAAGAACTCGGAAAAATAACATTACTTTTGAAAGTGGTTTCGTTTTCTTACAGTAAATTCATTATTTGAATAAATTAATATCCACCCGCTAGAGACTTTAATGGGCGGGTATGAATGAACGTTTACACATAAAACATCCTCCTTTCAGAACTTTCCAGCTTATAGGATCTCGTTTTCAGTACAGACTCAGTTAGTTGCTGAGAAAGTATATACCTTTCCATTCATCAGTTTCCCTTTTTTTTATAAAAATGTATAGTGAAAATAATTTTTAAAAAAGGTTCCAAACACTCTCTCGGCGAAGAAAACGCAAATAGATTATTGTATGCTCTGATATTTTCACGGAAATTACGATTGATTAGGAAGAGGTACTTGGGTATGGTTGGGATAACGGTGATCTGGATCCATACGGTAAACCCAAAGTTTTTGTTTGAATATTAGACATTAAAAAATAAAATAGAGAGATGCAAGATTCAAACACTTTCGTATACATGTCTGTGGGACTTACCCACATTAACTCAGTTAAAAATATCCTGAAGTTTCGAAACGGAATTTGGAAAACTCTGTTCATGTAAAACTATATTAATTTTTGTTAATACTTTTACGACTTACATTTGCTAATAAACATTATTTCTCAAATATTGTAAGTTATTATTTTGTGGAAACGCTTAGGTTTTAATGATTTTAAGCGGTAAAAAGTATTTGTGATTTGTATATTTGCTTTCCTTTACTTAAGTTTTCTTTTTGCCACCACTTTAAATCCTTATTTATGGTTATCAATGAAATCAGGGAAAAAATGTGTGCCTCCTAACATATTTTACCACAGTGTGAAAGCTGGAGAATATCTTCCCAAGTAACTCATTAGTTTAAGTTCGACATTAAAGTTTCAGAGTTCTAAGTTCTAATGTGGATGTTGCATGTTGAGACAAACACGAAAGTCTCCCTTACGTAAAACTAAATTTTTTTAATGGCTTAGACTGTGTAATGTTTGACTAGGCTGTGTATTATTACTAAGAGCCAACCAAAGTCATACAGTAAAGTAGGCGGATGTTATTAACTAAACCTGGTCCTATACATTTCCTTAAAAAGTCAAAACAGATGCTCACTTTGATGTAATACACTGACAAAGGATCCGGTGCACTGAACTTCCTTTTTAACGAGTTTAAACATTTCTACTTTCTCTTGTTGTGCAACCTCACGCTAAACTGATTCACAACCAGTCTTTAGTTCTACTCTTTGACCACCAGAATGTTCTTGAACCGTTCCTCAAGGTTAGTTCTTCAATGGCAATATAATGTGTGTACTAAACAGCGTTACATCATCATCGCTGAGGTCGTATACATAAGAATAAGGGATGTTTATGAGGGGTTAGTAGAGCAAGTAATTACGCAAAATTAGCTGTTTTACTTATTTAAAAAAAGGTAAGTCCTAATGACTTGAAGACAAAAATTGGTTGAAAATATACTGATTAGAACTTTTTGGGTAAAGTTTACAACACGCCATGTCACTATATTGCGCCAGCGTCACCGAGGTATGCGCAATAAAATGCTTTAATATGTAATCGTATGTTCAATGCTATTTCTAAACGTCCAAAATAAACTCAAACAGAAAATAAAGCACTTTAAACTAAACTCATCTCACAACTTGTTTAATGTACAAGAATGAATACTTCAAATAGTTTTTTCTAAAACTCTAGAAATATTATACGTATCTTTTGAATGACTCCGGATTGCGCATGCGCAATAACTCGGTTGCCGGAATCCCCTAGTCTTGTACTTTTACAAACGCCTTAACATCATTAAATAAAATATGTATACCAAAAACTAACAAAACAGGAATACAAACAAATTTCGCCTCATAACATTCTATAAAACATAAATACCTACATAATGTTTACCGTACTTTACATCAAACTGCAAACTCGTAACTAAACGAATACACGATTACATTTTATGCACCGGTATATTCTCTGATTCTTCCACCAGTAAAGTAGACACAATAACGGTCAAAGTTAATAAAGTGGTAAGCGACTCACAAACAAACTAATTAAGCAAAACTAATTAATTTAATAATGCGAACATAAAATAAAAGTAAATATAAATAATACATACTTATTACATGATTTGCAAAATTGTAAATTATAAAGTACTCTTATTCAAATATTAAATGCTAGGCCTTAATTCAACTATATTCGCTCGCACATCCTTCTCGTAACTTATAAAAACAATTTGTAAACAATAAAATTTGTAAAAATATTATATAGGCCTATGTTGGTAACACCAATAAAGTTTTTTTAACAGAAATGCAAACCGTAAAAAAATAGCTAGAAGTTCTAAGTTACAGTCTGTAGTCACACGTTTACCAGCAATAATTTACAATTTTCAACATTCAAATAGTACAATGTGCTTAGGTTGGCAGTACTACTTTCTTTCCTTAAAAAAGTCGTCATCTGAAAACTTGTCAGCAGGGTGACGTATTGTTTACTTACTCTGAACTTTTATTATAGAATATGATGTATACATGGGTAACTCTTCAAAAACCGACAGTACAAATCGTATTATTTAATAGTGAGTTCTGTAAGTCAAAAAAACCCAAGAAAACATAAAAGTGAAAAAAAGTACCTATCCAAAAGGTTTTAACCCATAAAAGTAGTGAGATTGAAAATACGGCCAAGTCCTTTATAATAAATATATCTTCTTCCAGGCCACATTAGTCAACCTCCTGTACTTACCTGCTAAAGGTTGATAAGAATTGAACAGAGCTGCACCTTTATCTTTCCAAATCAGTCTTGCAGGAAGTACACCAGAATGAGGTACCTCTCAAGTGTAACAAAGTTAAACAAATTTATTTATTTATGTGACGTGTACAAAAAATGTACGAAAATATGTGTTACCGTAAGTGTTGTGTATATATAAGTGTTTGAGTGGACATAGATAGCTGGCCTGATGATGCTGCCTGTAGCAGTGAAACATGTAGTCACAAAAAAGGTAAAGTACAATAATACAGACTACATTTGACAGAAAATAAATATATATATATGATATATAATTAATAAGTAATTACATTTATAATGAAAAGTAGTAATTAAATTTATATATAACTAACTGACCCGTGCGAATATTTCGCAAGTTCGGAGTAGGCCTACATTTACCTGATTTAACACGTTGATTTAATTCAGTTAATTAAATTTATTTATTTACATTGGTTTATAAATAGCAGTTTCCCTATACAATCTTACAGTGTAAACAATCTAACTAACAGCTGTCATGCTAGTTAAACAGATGGTTAGTAGATGGCGCCTTTCATTAGGAACATACAGAGTATAATATAAAAGTTTTTTAAATCAATTTTTGTTATTAAAACATGAATTTTAAGCTGTTTGTCTATTTTTCCCGTGTAGTGGTTAAGGAAAGCTTTAAAATGATGCCTCATTCATGTAGGCTAATTTGTTGATGTATTAAGGAAGTTATGGCGTACCGACAAAAAAATAGTCTTGAGAAATAATATATGCGATTAATAAGTAATTACACGTATTATTAATTATAAAGACCAAATAGATAGTTTTTAATAAGTAAATAGTGATAATATAGGTCTCTACTGAGTGTTTGGTGAAGGAATCTTCACTTAGCAAAATTTCAACGAGCTCTAGCGGCTACACGATTTGGCCAAAATAAGTGATTAAGGTGTGCAATTTGTAGTGGATTTAATTTAGTTTTAGCAAAATGCAAGCATTTTTGTAATTAGTTTTATGACTTTTTTCCAAATATCTTTAAAAAAGTCGAAATTGTTGAGGTTTTTTCTGCGATATTCGTTGTGAAACCATATCCGTGGGAAGTAGCTAAGTTGAAATTCGGATTCACCACCTCAAAAAAACATAAAAAATAGAATAAGTGAGAAAAAACTTCTATATTTTATATTCTATTTAGTGACAGAAATTATTATTTAGTAAAAAATAATGGAAGATAGGTTTTAAAAGAAGTGTTTCCAGATATATGTTTACATGAACTTGGTTTATTAGTTTCAACAGCACAAGGAGCCCGAAAGTTTTCGTTTCTTTTTTCACACTCTGTATATACAGGTTGCTTCATAACTCTCTACTTATACATTTAGGTAAGTATTTTATGTAGTTTGTTTTTAACTAGGAAAGAGTTTGTTCTGATTTATCATATTGAGTCTAACCTTTAAACGTTTTTCAATGTTAAATTGTTGAATTTTTTCTTTCTTATATCTTTTCTGGGGGTGGGGGGCAGGAAGAAGATTCACTACTTTTATGGACCGAAACTTTTTCAATATTGACTTGGTCTTGTTTCTTCACTTTTATGTCTTTGTGGGATCTCGCTCCTTTTCTTTAAGTTGATTTTTGTAAGTTACGTCTAACATCAACCAGGATGAAGCTGCACGTGAGGCTGCGATGAAAAGAAGTACTGTCGCTGCCACAGTGCTGATCCTGTCGTTTTTTTGGCTCTTAGTATGTTTATGAGACTATGATTTCAGAATGATCAAATTTTAAATGAATGGATGAAGTTTGAACTGTAACAATTTAGGTTAAAGTAAGTACAAAATGTTTGATTTTGTTCTTTTAGCATTTTATCAATTTCTGAATACATTTTCTTTTTATTCATGTTTGTTTCTTTTACACAACCTGAAAACAAAGGCTAACAATTTTCTGGTACAACACCCCTATTAACATTAGATAAGAGCGGCCACTTAGATCATTAATAAATACTGTAGTACAATGACTTCAGTCTACAATCTATACAGCTTTGATTATAGATGAATGTAATCAGTGTTTTTAGAATACGAAATATTTCAATTAATTACAAGTCGGAGAACTCGAACTATGAGTTCTGACAGCCCGATCTCGTAGTTTAACGGCCGACAGCTACGTAATGTTACATAATCTCTAATCTACCATCTGCTTCGTATTTAGGTGCAAAGTCGAGAACGCGAACTTGGTCTTAGCTTTGCTCCGGTCACTTTCTCTTGTTTTTATTATGTAAACATACCACTGCTTCCCACTCAAATACAAAAGTAATGTTGGGAAAAAAGAAAGGTGAATTCTGAAGTTAGTGGGATAGCCTTGCAGAATATGTAGGATTAATGGAAAGTAAACGAGTTGGATTAGATAATGGAATTGTCATCCTAAAATACAGGATTCCAATGCAAATGTTTATAAACTTAGTGATCTTGTTTGTTTTTTAGGTGTGGTTAAGTTTTATTTCGTTTGGGTGGCCGTTGTTTACAACTTTGGTTGCCCTTTGAAACACATTTAGGTGTATGAAATTTTAATGTTTTTCAATCACTGTGATATATCATAAACAGGTGAAACTATTTTAATACGAGTTTTTTCATACGTTTTTACCCGAATCTGGATTAGTGGTTTTTGTTTCGTCGTAAAAGGGCACTATAACGATACCAAAATTCGCAATATTAAATAAATGCTTACTTGAATATCAATAACCAAACACATAATTTCATTCCAATTAATAAAACAAAATAATGATACATAAACTTGTAAAAATATTTCATATCATTATTCCTATATCTCAACATAGCCTATCATTGTAATCACTACTGTAATCAAACAGCAGTAAGAGTAAGCGCAGTTTGTCCGTACGAACAGCTAAATGCCACCCCCTTCAGACCCATGGGGTGGGAGTTATGTGGTAGAGTAGCCTTCCACCATACTCCGTCCACGAAGAAAGTCTCGGTTTGTAACTGCAAGGGTTGGGTTCGGAGATAACGATGTCAAAAGAACGCACCGCACGAATGGACTTCTTGTGGAAAGTCAGTGAAAAAGCTGGAAATCGAGTGCCGAAGTGGCCGAGACCAGAATTTACCTGAATGTTCTAGAATGTTCCAGACATATCTGTACTATCGAATTCCAGAACGTTCTAGAAACTGAAAACGGGTTATGATGCTACTAGATACCTAAAACTTGAAACATTTTATCTTAAACTATTTTTGTAGGAGAGAAAAAAACATTTGCATTTTGATTATTTGCGTTAAAGGTGTAAAATATTGTTCGTAGAAAATATTTTAGGTAAAATGTACTTATTGACGTGAAATGTATTTCTAACTTGCGGAAATCGTGATTAATGCGCTTACTGGAGCATAACTGATCATTTGTGTAACCCTAAATGGGGAACTATACTCAACTATACACTGCTTGGTACTAGTGACAACATATTGTGTATTTATTGGTTTTTTACTACCATGTTCTTGGATTAAAACTCATTTTAGATTTGTTTAAAAAATATAATAGTATTACTAAAATTGCGGTGCTATCCATGCATGTTTCATTAAGTTTAACGCCCTTTTCAGAATCGGCGTACAATTTTCAACAAGAATGATTTATGATTGAAGTGTATTTAAGTTAAATACTAGCTGAAAGTTAAAATAAATTTGTAGTAATGGTACAGAAATTAGAAAGATAAAGGTTAAAATCTCTCTTGTGCTACCCCGCTTTTTAAAGAGTTCAGTCTTAGTACTAATTAATAAACTGGTGTGCTGAAATACATACTGAACTGTGATACAAAATCTATTTTAATCGCAACGAATTTTGAAAGATAAAGGATTGGGCACCATAATTATAAAAAAATGCATGGTTGTTGAGGTTAAATTCTGCGTTGTTTAAAAAATTGGGTTTTATTAAATTTATATTAAATCAAAACAAAAAATAAAATATAAATGCTTTTAAATCCAACAACAAAAGTTTTTTTTCAAAAGTTTCCTCCATACACAAACCCATGTATATTGTGTCCAAAAACAGTATACATTTTTTTGTTTTTCATTTTTATTTATTGTTTGAAGAAATGAATAGTAAATAATGGAATCAGAATTAATTCTGGTGGTAACAGAAGCGTGATTGGAAAGATTGAAAAAAGTTAATTGTTAAGCAATTTAAAAGACACTCATAGAAGAGTTAAATAAAAACAACGCTTTTACACGCTAAACTACATGAACTGCTTTCGATTAAATAAAGAGAGGAAAATCTCGAATTCTTCCTCTATTCATGTTACGGAGACAAAAAAAAATACAAAGTTTTAAATAATAAAGCAGCCTAGTTCTTGCCAACACAACCCGTGTTTATATGTTGTGATTGCATTGAGCGAAAATGCACATAAAAGTGAGTAGTATTTCTAAATATAATCTTCTGCCACTCTTTCTAAGTTAAAAAGACACCGATAAACACGAAATTTTAATTATTTATTTAAGGGGAGCTAAACTAAAAAAATTGCTTAATGCTCTCTAAAAATGTATACATTTAAAAGAATGTGCTTCAAATTTGTATAGTAACCATACCTATTTTACTAGGCCAAATAAATGGCGTTTTGTAAAACTGTTGGTTTAAACTGTTCTTTAATACAGAAAGAATTAAAAACAATGTACAATTTTCCTGAGTAACAACAGGAAACTTGTTAACAAAACTTTAGTTTTTTTTTAGTCAATCCACCAACGGTTTATAATCAAGCTTTAATCAGAGCTATGTATCAACAGCTCTTTTATTTTTTTAAATAAAAGTTTTTTAGCCGTAGATAAGCAACATATAATTTTATCAAATGATAAAGGTTTTTGATAAAAAGTACGTTTAAATTTCTTTATTTAAATAATTTTATCAGGCTATATCGCAATACAAACAATTCAAGAACAATAAAAATAATGTTAAGTAATGTTCACACACGTACGTTTAATAAAAAGTCGTCAGCCTCATGGCTGCATCTCATGTATCTCTGAGGATACAACGAGTTTCATTATTAAACGTACTTTTGTGAGCATTATCGTATTGCTATTATTCTTAAATAAGTCCTGCTCACTCGTCAAACTCAAAGTTTACTAACAAGAATAATGTTTTATTGATGAACGGTCTCTGATTTGATTAAAAATCAAAAAGTTGTTACAAACCGAACAGCAGTTCCTCCGCATTTAAATATTGGCAATAAAAATAAATTTAGATTTTTTATAGCTTTATAGTATGTGTCTGAAATATTGACCTTAAACAACTATGAAGTTTTTTAAAGGCTGTTTCTCATTGGATTTTATTAACAGCTGATATCATATTTTGAAACAATTTTAGGTTTTGTTTTTGTTTGGTAGTAGGCCCGAAATCATGCTGGTTTTTTCTTTAATTATAACTCCTGTTATATCATAAACTTAATAATTTCTTCTAGACATTTAATATTGTTTATTTTCTTAGCTTTTGAAGTTATGATTAATCTTACATCCATATTAAAAATAAATTATAAAATTATGAGTTTGTAGGACGGAACGGGGTTGGCGTGCGAAATAAGCAGGCGTCTCCACCAGAAATAACTTATAACAGTTAAATTCAGAGTAGCATTTTAAAAGTTAATTTTTATTTCAGATCATGTACATCTTCATTTTTGTGATATATAGAGAAAACTGTAAATTAGCATACAAAATTATACAGAGTGCCATCTACACACTTAGCTACAACAGTTTGTCACAGAACAAAAAATCTTGGATTTACAAATACTTCACGCTCATTACATAACGTTACAAATTCATTTCCCACATGGAATCATAAAGTATTCGGTCGAAAGATAGGAACCACACCCCATACTCTTTTACCAGCGAAGCTAAACAATCGTGATGGACGGTCCCATATACCACCATCAACAATCACTTAACAATGAAGATCGATGAACTTCAATATTTATAAAGACATTACATAAGAGCATGTAACAAACAATAGATAACAAAGCGGTCAGCCGATTTCACGAAGAAAGTTCTCAAGGCTGCCCAAGGCTGCGGAAGAAAGCGACGGTGAACCACAGTCATTACGTGTTTTGATTCCGGACACTTTTCCTTTTCAAGGGCGAGGTCGCTGCTATAATTTTTTATTCTTAATTGGTGACTCGAAGCACTTTCTACGCCCGTAACACTTTATATAATGCAGTTTACTATGGAGAGTAGCGGCAGAAGAGCATAATTTGAAAATTTGTAGAACGAATTTGACATTGTTTAGGCTCTGTCGCAGCTTTTACGTCCTATGTGATCAAGTAAAACTTAAGGTTAATTTCTGTAATCAATTTTTTGTTTGCTTAATACCAATATATATTTTAACACAAATAAGTTGGTAACGAAATAAACATTTAACAAAATCCGTTTTGAGGAGTAAATAATATGAAGGAATAAGTAATACCATAACTAAAATCTTTTACATTTAAGCGTTCTTTAAAAGTATGCGGTAAGAGTAGAACCTTACCTGTTTAAATAAAAACAGGAGAGTTTTTGGTCAGAAATTGTTGACATTTAAAGTACACTACGGAACTGGTGTCACAAAAATAAGATAAATGTGATGCAATTATTTACATACTACATTGTTATACTATATTATTGACTTATTGTACTTGGTAGAATTCCATTTTATGAAAAAAAAAACACACACACAGTATTTGTAAATTCTGTAATTCATTTATTTGAATCTTGGCGATCATGGTTTCGCCAGAGATGGCATTTACAATTCAGCTTAACACAGACACAGACTAAAATATAAAAAAAAGACATAAATATCAGTTACTTGGCTAACAAATAAAAATAAAAAGAAAGGATGTAGAAGGGGGTTGGAGACCTATGGTCATAGGGCAGAGAATGGTTTCAAAGGATGCGTTGAAATTGCGAAAACGAGGTAGTTACTGAAATTGTGCTTTGAGAATGAAGGATATCCCCGTAAATTGTATATTGCTTTTGACACTGTTATCAATTACCTTGATTTGTAAAACATATTTGCATCCCATAGAAAAATAGCCTGAAATGTTTACTTACAGTCTCTAGTCATAGTATACTTCCAGTTTGTAAACATAAATATATATCCCTATATTATGTAATAGATATGGGGCGAGTTATTAATTGAAATAAGAATATGAAGTAATAAGAGTAATTTAAGGAGATTTATAATATAAGGCTTAGTAAAAGAATCTAACAAATCTGTTAACTTGCATCTTTGGAATTATCATTATAAAAGTAGGAATATAGCATTAAAGTATGTTCAGTGTGTTGGTATTTGCTCTATTCACTAACCATTGTGGAGCTAAATTTTAACACCGTCCCCTGTCATACCCACATATTAACGCCGTCCCCTGTCATACCCACATATTAACACCGTCCCCGTCCGAGGTGGACTAGGAGTCCGCACCTTTTCTAAATTACTGCCGGTCTCTTCGTCCTCCCCCGCAAATCAAGTAATTACCGTCTGAGGACCCGGGCTCGTTTTCCGTGTAGGCTATAATTATTTCAGTTTCTTACACAATCCGGAAACTGTTTACATACAAAGGATATCAATGATTATTTAAAAAAAAATAAAGCTCTTTACACTTAATTAATTTTTTTGGTTCAAATAATATTTTTTTTTTTTTAAAGTATTTACGTTTGAATTTTTAGATAGATAGATTTTTTAGAGAATTTTACTCTAGGATAGATATACAGGGTGTTACAAAAATGTGTGATGGGCTATACAGGACCTGATTCTACATGCAAAAATAAGTCGAAAATGTAGTATAACATTTTTTCGATTTCGGCTTAGTTTAGCCGTAATCCGCCATTT
>JAGFPH010000054.1:1122969-1139074 GCA_018207615.1 Philaenus spumarius | reverse complement strand
AAGCCGAAATCGAAAAAATGTTATTCTACATTTTCGACTTATTTTTGCATGTAGAATCAGGTCCTGTATAGCCCATCACACATTTTTGTAACACCCTGTAGAATAAAACACATGATTTAATGATGAAAAGTCAACTGATTTTGTTCAAAAGTAAAACGGGGATTTACATATCAATCTAACAGCTGCCTCTCCCCATTTATTCGAAGCCAATAGGTAGAGCTTTTCATATAGTTAAAAAAAAAATATTATTTTGATGATTATATTTTAGAAATAAATTCTAGTATTATTTTTAAGGTTATGTTTCAAACATACTTCAAGTACGATGAACTATTTTTACATCTATACATTTATTAAAAAGGAATTATAAAATAAGTGAGTGGTGAAAGTGTTTGAGTGTTTATAAAAAAAAACATAACTTTCAAGAGTTGTATATAAGATCAGTGGTATAGCTCTTTTGGGTGGCGTGTGTCATAATTTTGGGGCTAACTTACCGGGGTAACTTACAATTCAAGCGGTGGTTCGGAGGATTTCTTTTGAAAATCAGGAACAAATTGGAGAGTTCTAAATCTCTCCCAGTACAGTTGTTATTGCCACAAGTTATTCGAATTTCAATGCTATTTTGAGAAAAAATACATTTTTTTTGTAGGTACAACGCCAGTAATAATAACTTTTACAGTAATAATTGAAACCATCAAGACAACTATTCGTAATATTTAACATAATATTTTTTAAAAATATACATTAGTACAATGTTAAATCTCAGCTTCGGAAATTGGGTGGTGGGTTTCATTGGGGAAAACAAAGACGAGCGGGAAATAAGTCACATTGAACTCGCTGGTTAAACACCGTACTGTAGTGGTCTTTATGTCTTTAGACAGACAGTAATATATATAGGTCCATTATAATTGTGTCATATTGTACAAGTACCACTGCAATTGAGTTTAACCCAAATTATTATGAATTTTAAAAATATCAAACTAAACCCAAATATTACTAAACTTTTAATTAAAATATTCAACGAAACTAAGAAAACGAAATGTTAGTAATCATGATGCATTCTTATAGGCTGAGCGCCGCTCTGACTTCACTACACCACTGCATAAGATATGAAAATTATTAGTTGTTCTTATCATGTAACGTTTTAAAAGTAAATACCAAGATTTTTAATATCGGGCTCTAAGTTCGTAGTGTTAAACATCTTAAAACCAATTACCGAAACAAAATATTTATAAAACGCAAACTATTTTATAATATGTCCTTTTGCTGATAATTGTTATCGACAAACAAGGAGCATAATTTCTCGGTAATTGATTACAATATCTTGAAAATGTTATTAACAATTACCACATCTACCCAATAGTTTGGCAAAGCGGGAAATAACTTATAAAGGTTGAAATACAAAACAATCGCTCATTATTCTACTTCTGCAACAAGAAACTAGAAAAAATTAAATGAACACGTTCACTTCCGAAGCTCCATATCTGGAACTTGTCGTCTATTTCCGGTATGAGTAGGCTACTAGATATGCTATCACTTAGTATTAATAAGAATAGTTTTTGTATATAAAACTTATATAATATTTTTTTTTACAAAATACTGTGCCATAAATTCAATTTCACATAACATACGATCCTTAAAGTTTTCATTTTATACAGTTTTATTGGCAACACTGTTTAACAATTTGGCAAAAATGTCTCTAAAATATTATTTGTAACTGTTTGTACTAATTGCGTTTGTTACTCCTTTATTTTTGTTACATCAAATGGGGGTAATCTTTGACTGTCCTTAGCTTCTTATTGACCGAGCGTAAGCGAGGTCTCCGTTTTAACTCGACCGTTCGGCATTTCGTCTGTGTGTCTGTGTGTCTGTATGTCTGTGTGTCTGTCTCACGATTACGGCCAAACGCCTTGACCGATTTTGATGATTTTTTGCATGAAAGGTTCCTTATTCCTAGGCCAAGCCATGTATATTTAAAGTTTTTTCCATTTTTCATTTTTAACCCCTTAAATAAAATAAAAATGGCGGCCGGACCGTTTCTCTCAGTGTAAGCTTTTTTCCAAAGCCAGTTTGTGGCTTAACCTTAAGTCGAATTTAAAAACTAATAACATTTTCCTAGTAGCAAATGAAATTTTAAACAAAATTGTATTCTTGATTTTTTTCCGTATCTCTAACGGTAAGCTCACAAAATGGCCGTAAACTTCGAATTTGTTAAAAATCGTCCAAGTTTTTGTATTTAAACCATGTTTTTATACGTTTATTCTAAACCAATTCAAAAGTTTTCCATAGCTTTTTTGTAGATAAAGGTTTAAAGAATTCATATATGCCAGTAAAAAAATTATTAAAGTAAAATTAAGAAAGTTATTAGCTCAAGAAACAATCACGTTCAGTAACGAAAGGAAAATGTTTAACTTTAGGTCTACATAAAAAGTAGTAAAAGCTTTTGTAATTTTTTTCTTAAATGTAAAAAAGTTTCGTAATTTAGTTCTAAATAGAATTGTATAAAAATATTAATCAATTTAAAATTTCTTATTTTGAAAACCCCAGTTTTTATGTTCCTACTACAAGACTGCTAACAAAACTAGGCCTGTTTTGAATAGTAATTTAGGAATATATCATTTGCAAAAAAATGACACATTATTATAAGAAAGTGTAGAGGATAAATCAAAGAATTGAACTGTATACCTGTAAATTATCATTGTAAATTTCATAAAAGTATTTGACTTAGCTTTACAAAATGAGATGAAACAAATGAAACCTCGCGGCGATAAAGGACATACAAAAAATGACCGCTGGACAGCGTGGAAAATGTTGGTACATGAGATCACTATCACGACGTTTTAACATCGTTTGTTTTCATTATTTCTAATATTGGAATATGATATGGAACTTATGATACATTGTTAAGATTGAGTTATTTAAGTATGTAAATATTTAATTGTATGTTGTCCCTCTATAACGCGATATTTTTAGCTATCTTACGCATTATTAACCTAAATAAAACACAATGCCTTTAAAAGAAAATCTTTAGTAGTTAAAGCTCAAGAAAAGAAATAAAAACGAGAACTAGAAATCCCGGAATCGCGGGAATTGTAAGTAATGTTTCACTGGCTAAACCTTGTGCTTACTTCCCTACTGGCACACCATTTTTAACCTAAGCTCAAAACCACATTTGTTATTTCAACGAGCGAGGTCTACTGTTCACAGAACTACTAGTAATTTGTTCGTTGTAGTTCATGTATCACTGAGGATGACGACTCATCGTTGAAAAAAGTTTGAACATTAAACTTAAGGATGTGATAATTAGTTTTATTGTTCTTGAATACGTTTTTTCTGTTTCCCGTTACGAGGATTGTGACAGCGAACAACATAAGCAAAGTAAAGCTGGCGAATGAAACCAACTGGGAAACTATCCTCAAATTTGTGACAGCTGTGCTAACAAGCCAGAAGGGCGAAAATGGCATAGAAGAATAAACACATTATAAGAAATAGAGAAAAAATATCAAGTCAAGAAGAGCCATAGACTGATCTTAAATACACTTAAGCTGTTAAAAATCAGAAAATGGAGGCTTACAAATTGATAGCCATATTCAGCTGGTGTTGCCGCAATAAGATGAAATGGTTGTTGTAACAAAACCATATTAGACATAATAATATACTCTCCCTGATTTTTGCCTAGATCTGTTCATTACTCAAATTTCTTCAGCTTACTGTTTTGGTAATCTTTAACGATTTAGCCAGTGGAAGGCATTAACACATGCCTTGATACACATCAAGTGTTTACTTTCCAAACCTGTTTTTTATGATTGATTCAAAACACCTCCAAAGTATTTTATACAATTTGAAGGTCTCTATTCAGCTGTAAGCAGGCAAGATTTTTTTTGTAAGTTTGGGTTTTCCTCTAAATTTTTTTAAAAACTTTTAATTATTGACATTGTTTTGTTGTGAACAAAATGTTACATATTTTCAGAAACTATTGTACGAAGTATCGGTAACTGAGGCAAAAGTTAGAAAAGTTCGTTTCAAAAAGAGTCCTGTATTTTGTGTAAAAGCTTAAACAAGTAATAATTTTATCGCAGTTTGAAAAAAAAGGTTTTGCTTTTTACAATTGTATATTTTTATCCAACAAATTAGTCATGACTCTACACCAACCATTCTGTAGATTTTAATTGCGTTAAAACGTTAATTTATAAATTATCTTAAATTTTTAGAAATTTGAAATGTACTAATTTACCACGTTTTTTTTACTTGCTTTCTTGTGCGTTCAGTACACAATTTTGAAACGAAGTTTAACAAACATCTCAAAGAGATAGAAACTTGAAACTTGAAACATATTCAGGACTAAAGACTAAAAAGCATAAAATAGTGATTTAAATAAAAAAATATAATCATTATTTAATTAAAACAAATTTTAATAAATCACTTTTTAAAACGGACAAAAAGTATAAAATAATTTTCTCCTAGTCCCATAAAAATACAGACTTATAACCCCATACGGATAACCCCATACGGATAACCCCTTACAGATTATACTAAAAATGTGTGATTATAAATTTTTAATAGTTATGAAAATATTTGTAATATTAAAAACGAAAAACGTGGATCGCATGCTGTAAATAATAGTAAGTAGTAATAATCTCAAATATCAGTTAATATTATTTGAAGGGCAATAAAATTGTTAATGATTGTGGTGAACTATTTAAGCATCTATTAAGCATCTCATTATCTATTGCATGCGTCCCATGATTTTTGTTTTTAATCTTACAAGTATTCTCATAGCTATTAAAAATTCACAATCCCAAATGTTTTGGACAATCTGTATGGGGCTAGGATAAATTATTGTATACTATTTAGTCCGTTTAAAAAAGTAATTTATTAAAATTTGTTTTAATTAAATAATTATTTAGACAGCCTACCTATTTAGCCGCATATACCATTCAGCTTTTTTATTTTGAGGGGGAAAAACTACAATGAAACAAAGCTCACTTTCAAGAAGGCAACAAATCAATAACATTTTCATACCCAACGGTGAATAATTATTGAGTTAAATTGTAACAAACAACTGAAAATACTAGATTTCCTCTTTAATGCAGTTATAGACGTGTTAATAAATTTTATTACTGGCAGTGAAAATTTGAGAAATTAACATCGTAGTGTAGAAATGATCGCACGTGTAGAACGAGTTTGTTTACAATATTTAATATTGCAATTTCTACAAGGAAGTTCACATCTACATCATTCTATAATAGAATACCACAAATAAGATCTATGCTAACAACTACTCATAAGATATGCAGCATTTCCAAACTGGTTGCAAACTATTCACACGAGTTTAATTAGTCACGTTGTTTTGGCGCATGCTCCATCTGATTGTTGCTTGCGGCATCATTGTTACTTTGGAAAGTTTACTAAACACAATTAAAGTCGGACAATGAATAATAACATTTCCGTTATCGTGAGAACGTTTCCGGAAAGTCATTTTACAAGTGTTGATGAAGTCGAGTTGTTAATCAGGTGCAATCGAAGTAGAATCGAATAATTCATAAACCGAGTTCTGTAGAAAGCCAGACCGACTTTGTATATTTATGGTTTTAATAGCTAACGGTTACAATCCACAAGTCATTTGAATGTGAAGTCTGGCACTGATGTTTTGTTAAATATGTTCAATTTATAAGAGGTTTTAAGTATACAGTATTTAGAAATACGCAAGTAAAATTAATTTTACATAGTACTGTATAATAATTGTACAAAGGTTTACGGCTAGGTTAGGCATAGTTCCGGCCTAAATAATAGCAGACCCAATTTTCACTGTTTTAATTCATAAATTTTTACTCCATTATGACAATGTCATGAAATTTAGAACATAGGATGAGAACCACTATATGATCTTACAGACAATAAATAGATAAAAAATACATAGGATTAAAAAGTGCAAATTTTACTCATTATATATGGAGTAGCTATTCACTGATAGTTGGTTCATTGAAGTTGGTCTAAGGTTTGCATAGATTCATTGCAATGAGAATCCCTTTTTATAACATTGATTTGTTCCGACTTAATACTTTTTTTTAACTGTCCATTTTCAAGAGCTAAGCTAGGAGGGTATGGCATTAACTCGTGCTTCATTACTTCATCCAAACTTAAATTTCTTTGAGAGGCCAACAAAATTGTTTTAGCAATGCTTTCATCTTGTGATGTTGTTTTATTCTTCTTGTTTTTTTCTGTAGGCATAGAATTAAATGAAAAAGTCTTATTGCGATGTATTGGGGCAAACAGTCCTTTGGTCTTTCGATCCATTCTTTCAGTTTTAAAAGTTTTATATTGATCTTGAGCTAGTTTCTCCATACTAAGAAGGAAAGTGGCCGCTGTTTCTGATGGTGACAGTGTCCCACTAACAATGTTTCTCAGTGGAGTATTTGATTCAAGATTGCTATTGCTGCAAACGTAAATTGAAGAGGGATGAAAGGAAACTTCGTGCACCTCAAATACATAAACTAAAAGTAAGTAACTTAAACTTGTTCTACCATATGTACTAAATTAGTTAATATTATTATTACTAATTTTATCTGTTATAATTATGTGGTATTCTCTTATCGACATCATTTATAGGTTCTATAATAAAATGCAATAATGTTACTTTAAATTTAAGTTAGTGTCTTGCATTCAAACCGTTCACGTGCGCGACTTGCTATCCCTGGCGCGCCTCGATACTACTACGAATTTTCCACGCCTACTCTTACAGAATTCAACGTAGCTCTGTTGTTTTTGCACCGATTTCCAAAAACTTGGTGTTGTTGTACTACTTGTTAGTTTTTCTAACAATAAATGTTCTGTAACATGTCCTAAAAACGTACAATATTTCCGATATTTCATTTTAAAGTAATTTCAAATTTTACTTTTTGCAAGAAATGTTGATTGGGGCCTAAAGTATAAGAGATAGAAGAAAAGTTGTTACAACCTTTTTGAAGGGAAATATATTTAGGCGTAGATATACGCTTAAACCACCTTTCTATCTTTAACCGTTTTAGAGTTAGACGCGGAAACGTAAACCATTCACGCGCGCAACTTCCCCCCCTCCCCCCCGAGTGTGACCACCCTAGAAACGCGACATCATCGATTTTTTTCATCTACTAGATATCCCCAACAATAATCAAAAGTCAAACTTTGTCAGACTTTCAGTGCATACTCAACCCGTGTAGCGCCTGGACTATGAGGACTGTGGCGAATTTAAACCAATTTTAAACACTAAGACCACAACCACAAGTTCGGTAAATAACACAACACAAATAAACGGTAAACATTTTACTGCATGTTATTATATTTCCCTGATATACATTTCGGTAACCAAGTTACTATCATCGGAAGGTTCTAAATCTAAACAAATTTACGTTACATTGTTGAATATGTACTTTCTTAGAATCTCTTTAGGAAAAACTAGCCAATTTGAAAACAGGAAATCTTTGCGAGAATAAACGTTTAAAAATTATTTTTATTGACTTTCATTTAAAAAAAGAGGCCGGCTAATACACATTCTGTAGATCTAATGACTCGGCCATACGTGGAATCTATGCAAATTAATTGAATCCATAATATCGATCGAGTAGCTTTGTTTAATTAGTTTTTCTGTTTGAACAAAAATAACTAAACCTCAAAGTATTTTACGAAAATTACTCAAGAAACAAATGAAATTACCCTGTAAAAAATACCCACGAAATACGGGTTCATTAAAATATAAGTGTCAATTTTAATTTACTACAGTCAATTTATTTCCTGATAATTTTACATTTTGTCTCTATATTACTCAACAGTCTCGTTAGGCTACCATAAATAAATATAGTCAATAAAAATAGCTTACATTCTTCTCTTGGAAAAGCATTAAACTTCCCTACACTCTGTGGGCGACTCAACTAAGTTCGAGCTTGATTGCTGCTACTTATTGAACAATTAATTCCTTTAATTCTTAAATGGTTATTAGTTTAAGTAATACACTTTATATTTCAGATAGCAGAACTCCATACTGTTCAAATTAGGAGACCACTGAGGCCAAGAATATGTCTTCAAATATACAATTTCCAAATTGTGTAAACATATTTGGTCCTGAATGTATAAGTTGTATGTAGGTGCTCCATCATGCATAATGTTATTCTCAAGATCATGCACTTCAGGTTTGGTATAATGTTATTAGGGAACATATCTAATATATAGTTGTTCAGTAATATACTGATAGTTTTTTATTAATTTTAAACTGAAAAATAACTGACCAACTTGTCCAAACTGAATGCCTCTGCATGAGGTATGCATTTTGTTTTAAGATGAAACCAAAAGTACCTTAGCCATAAATATCCCCTAAACACCGTCGGCAGTTCTAAAATTATTTCAGTGACAACCGGTTTCAGAAGTTTACCCTTTCGTTGTCAAGTCATAAGAAACTTAAAAGAACAAACATGCACGTAATACATAACAACAAAAACGATTACAGGTCTAACATTTCATGTTATTAATAATAAATAGTCAACATTACACACTACACATTACACAAATCTGATCGATTAAACATAACATTAATCAGCTGGCCTTCATGCTAGGTTTTTTTGTGTCGTGTTGTGTGTAATGTTGACTATTTATTTTTATTAATATGATGTGTTAGATTTGTAATGTTTTGATTTTTTGTGTATGTAACCTAATTTAGATTTACTTCTCCAGTTCAGGAGGCATATAATCAAGCATACATTATTTTTTAATAACGGTGTTTAACTGAAATACCATCATTTGTTCATTTTATGGTTAAATGACTATAGGTGTGGAGTAACGCAGAGAAAAGGCAGATGTCAATAACAATCTATGCAAATAGAATATGAAATATTGTTTGAGTCACTTCGCTTGCTGTTTAATTAGTTTTTCTGGTCTCTAAATTATCTTCAAGCGATAACGACCAAGAGGATTCTCATCAGAAATGAGGTACAGTATAAACTTCCTGCGCAGGATGTCTCGACTAAAGACATGTAGCAACTTTGGTAATTACAATTCAGATGAAGATGTTTCCGCACAAAGAAGATCTGAAGAATAGATTCAGCGTGTGAGAGCCTATCTGTCATCACGATTACACACACAGATACACATTCCCTCACGCATCTATGCTCACACACACTAACACATAGACACTTTCTCCTCGATGTAATTCAATCACAAAAAGTCTTTGATTAAATTCCTACTGTACAGGTAGATTTGTAAAAGTGTCTTTAATGGTAGGAAGAATTAAATTCCACAAGTCCTTTCATCTGCGAACTTTGTGTTGTTACTGTTTGGTTTATTACCTACTGTTTAATAGTTTGAAAGTGTACATAAAAACAGGACAATCCTGTTTTCAGATACAACAATGCAGTGTTTGAATGTTCACGAATATGTATAATTCATTTGGTTTTGACATTAATAATATTTTTTAAGACTACTCGAACTTCATTGTTGAACCAATGTTTATTGTTGGAAGTTGATTGTTGATGTCATTATACTCAAAGTACAAGTATATGCACTTGTGATGGAATATTCAAACAATATGTAAGTTAAAATAAAAATTTTGTATTCTGAAAAATAAAAATAAATAATTTATTCAAAACTTAAAATCAATCAAATAAAATAACTTATCATTTGTAAGTGTTTGTGTAATATGACGAAGGGAAACCTAAAAGAAACTTGAGAATGGCTGAATAGCCGAAACGGCAATCGTTCAACGACGAACAACGGAATATAGAAGAGCCTTATACATATAATAATTTATGAAAAGACACATAAATCGTATTAAAAAAACTTGTGTTGTGATTGGAATAAACGGATGCGAAATAATTAGCGAATTCATTAACTGTAAGATCTTATCATTATTGGATTAAAGGAAATAAATTGTACACTTAGTTATACAAGTTTGATATATCCCTAACACTAAATTAACATTATGTCATATATTATGTTTCAAAATATTAATATTAGACAAACATGTTTCTCATAAACATCTGCAATAAAGAGCAGATTTTAGATTTTTCTGAGGTCTACTGTTCACTGAATTATAGTTCTAATACTAAAATAAAAATTAATGAATTCAGTTCATTATCTAAACTATTTTGTTGAAACTCTTGATACTTTTGGAAAGATATTAATGAAGCATTTAAAAGCCAATTTCTTTAACCCTTTCTAAATAACAGTCCTATCAATTTTCCTTTTTGGCACGAGGGTGTAATACCACTTGAGTAAATGGATCAAACTCAGTGAGCGGAGTCAGCCTGGCCTATAATAATGCATGGTATGGCTCTCGAGCGCGACTAGAATATCGCTTGTAAACACTTACGTTTTTACTAATGATGATCTTATTTTTGATTTCCACCATATGCAAATGACATTAAAATTTGCATAAAGGTTCAATGTATAGTTGAATAGTAGATGACAAAATTCGTCTCGGTGTTCTACCGTTTTCAGAAATTCATCACGATTTTTGTATTGTTTATAAGCAATATACATTTTTTTTTATAAAAGTTGACAATTTACTGTTTTTGTCATCAATGAATCATAATTTACATGTTTTATTTACATGTGTAATCATTTCAGATTTCCTGAAATTTCAAAATTCAATTAAAGATAAGTTATATTGAAAAGGACTGTTTCGCCCTACTATTGTATAGGCCTACCCTTAAGTTATATAGTTCATTTAACGCTAGTTAGAAAAAGCTAGGCAGTTAGTTGTTAAGGCCCTACTTTTGTAACGTTAGCATAAGCCACGCCCTTTTTAGTTTTGTATAAATACGTGGCGTGAAACTGTTATAATTAGGTTAGTTATAATTTTACTACAACACTGAAGATGGCGACATCGTCGTGGAAACGCGTTTGAGTTAATAAACGTACGAGTATTAGTGAGATTCTGAGATCAAGTTTTAATCTATCAACAAATTCTAAAACATGTGCTTCTATTGCTATGTAGATTCTTACATTAGCTTTCGCTATGTTTTCTACGTTAAGCATCACTTATCCCTTTGTATTTGGTATTTGTATAGAATCAATATTTAGTTTGTGTTGAAACCGGTTTAGCCGAATCATTTCTGAAAAATTACTTTTGTAAATGTTGAATAACAAAACAAGACGGATGCTCGACAGGCATCAATCAAAGCAACGCTTGTTTAATTTCGGACGTAACTTACCTTCGGGGCTTTTCAGCTCCCATGGCTTTCGTTTTAAGGCCAATTAAATTAGATTTACAAGGATAAAAAATGTTGATTAAATATTGACTTTCTAAAGGGCATTTGCTTAAACAAACATTGCGATCTATACGTACTCAGTTTATTTGCACTGTTTCCTGTTAGTAATTCAACTATTTTTTGAAAAATTATTTAAAGTTAAATTAGAAGGTCATATTAAATAGCTTTTGAATACGCTTACTCTACAAAGGTCTCTGTATTCCTACGAAAAACCAAGAAACTTTTATATTTAACATATTTTGACATAACTCAATACCTCCAGTTAAACAGGCATAATGTTTTCGAAGTTATTAATTTTTCGGTCAAAAAGACCCTAATTTTAAAAGTATTTGGAAAAAGTGTGACTTTTAATGACAGAAATAAGCTCAACTTTCATTAAAAAAATCATTTGATTTTGAAAAAAAATGTTCCCCATTTTAAAATATCAAGAATAGTCAAACACTAAAATGTCAGATTTTGAAAAATTTCAAATTTCCTGTACAGTGTCAAATTAATTTTTATCGATAAACATTGTATCTACAAGTTCTTCATAATAGTGGTACTCTTAATAAACTTCTAAAGTCAGATCTCATTTTTGAACTAATTTTTTCTCATCATTTAACTTTCCTCAAAAAATTCAACACAACAATGGTATTTAAAATTAAGAGTTGAAAATTCTTCAAAATACTTTTTAATAGTTGAACTTTACGAAACGTTATACATGTAGGTAAAAAGGTCAATACGTTGTTTAGGTTGGAAAAATGTTCCGAAAAGAGCAGCACGGTTGCAGTTAAGCAAATCTCTTACTTAAATAATAATTATGCATAGCCTTAACATTTACCTACTACTGGGACAATTTTCATGCGGTTTGTTTCAAATTGAAAAAGTTGTACAAATGATGAATTTACAAGGGCACTTTTCAGGTTACAATCCTATTAATATATATTTCTGAAAATTCATTTTACCTTAGAACGTTTTTACTAACAAATCTGAAACAGCTGACTTTGGAAGGCTTTTTTACCTAGTATATTATATTAATTTACATTCGACTGTGAAGTATTATTTCACATATCTTTCAACTAAGTTAATGCTTCATGTTTTACAATGAAGCTTTAAATGGCTTTAAATATTTAATATTTTCCATAAACGTGTTTAATATGTAATATATAAACTTTTTATAGTTTTAAATTTTATTCAGCATCAAACATTTTAAACTTCCGCCATTTTGAATTGGCCTGATAGAAATAGTTGATTATTGTTTTGTAGTTTGTTCTTTTTCGTATAGATCTTCATGCACCTACATACAAAATGTAAAATATATAAGTGTACTAAATGTTGATATAGACTATCGTTTGGTTTGATCATTAACCATATTTAATTTGTTTGCATTTTTAAATTCATTTGTTTGACTATTTCTCTATTATATAAAAAAAGTTTTTCTACTTCTTTTTCTCATAATTATAAAGTATAAAGAATAGATTAAATACGTGCATTGCATAGCGGTAACCAATGCATAACTTTCAGGCGCCGTGTATTGCGTAGCGAAGACGTATTGCATAACTTCCAGGCGCACAAATTCATGAAGTCGATTATGAAGTCGAATTCAAGTCGAAAAAATAAAGTTGAACAAGGCCCCCGGAGACCGCGAAGCGATCGGAGGTGGGGTGGGGGTTGGCGAGCGGAACGAGAAGGGGGCGCAGCCCCCTAGTAATACATAAAAAATAAATATTAAACCGTTTAATGCTCATAAACAATTGATTCAAATAAAATTTAACCTGAAGAACTATATTTTCAGACTGTTTAAAAAAAAACTTACCACTAAGTCTATTTTTATCATAGAAATTCATTAGGGTTTAAGGCCTTTAATTTTAGGTATGCCATTACAAATTTGCGAGATGGAATGAAGGAAGGTGGAAGAGAGGTTCGTATTGAGTAAATATATATAACTGTTTCAAAGGCTATAAATATCTACGCAACATTTCAAATTAGTATACCAATCCATATTTTTGTTAACATTTACGAGTGGAAAAAATAAAATAGTGGCTTTTTAAAACACTAGGGTTATCTGACATTTTAATAACTACATTGTAGACAATTCATAGTACTTCAAAGTATTGGTAGATAGCTTTTAAAAATCTAAACATATAAAAGGCAAAGCCTTCACGCACTCACTCACCATCACTAATTCTCCCACTTCTCATGAAACTAGAGAGATGAAATTTGGCATGTGTATACTTTGTGATGTAAATAGGAAAACTAAAGAAATTTCATTTTGATATTCAAATTTTTAGGGGTAGTTTTGACTGATCACAGTTTCTCAAAAACCATACCACTAGGAACTTTAAATTTGGTAAAAATATTGCTCATAGGCACTAGAGGCACAAGAATAACGGATTTAAAAATATATGGCCTGTAAGGGTTGTAACAACCCCTAAATCAATAAATATTGTTTGTTATATATCTCAAAAACCTTACCTCCTAGGAACGTGAAATTTGGTACACATATTGCTCATAGGCACTAGAGGCACAACAAGAACGTATTTTAAAATATTTGGCCTGTAAGGGTTGAAACAACCCCTAAAACAATAAATATTTTTTGTTATATATCTCAAAAGTCCTACCTCCTAGGAATGTGAAATTTGGTACACATATTGCTCATAAGTACTAGAGGCACACCAGGAACGGACTTTAAAATAGTTGGCCTGCAAGGGTTGAAACAACCTCTAAAACTATAAAAAAATTTTGTTATATATCTCAAAAGTCCTACCTCCTAGAAACGAGAAATTTGGAACGCATATTGCTCATAGGAGCTAGAGGTGCACTAAGAAAGAATCTTATAATATTTGAAATTCAAAGGTTGAAACATCCCCTAAAAAGTATTGTTTGTTATAATTTCCTTAAAAGCTAGAAAACTAAACTTTTGTACATTTATTTCTTACACGATACATATAGAAAGTAAACCTGTTTTAAATTTTGTGTCGTTCTGCTAAAGGGTGAAAATGTAATAACAACCCCTAAAACTATAAATATTAATTGAGTACCGCCTAGGAACGTGAAATTTGGTACGCATATTGCTAATAGGAGCTAGAGGCAAACTAAGAAAGAATTTTAAAATACTTTTCCTTTAAGGGTTGAAACAACCCCTAAAACAATATAGATTCATACTTATAACAATATAGATATAGGGTTATACTTTCCTTAAAGCTAGAAGGCTGACATTTTTTACATTTATTTCTTACAAGATAGATATAAAAAAATTTACCAGTTTTACATTTTGTCACGTTCTGCTAAGTGAAAATGTAGTAACAACCCTTAAAGTTATAAATATTATTTAAATACCGCCTAGGAACGTGAAATTTATACACATATTGCTCATAGGTGCTAAAGGCGCACTAAGAAGGGATTTTAAAATATTTATCTTTTAAGGGTTGAAACGACCCCTAAAACAATAAATATTGTTTGTTACATATGTCAAACACCATACCACCTAGGAACGTGAAATTTGGTACACATGTTGCTTATAGGCGTTAGAGGAGTGCCAAAAACAGGATTTTAAAATATTTTCCATTTAATGGTTGAAACAACCCCTAAACAATAAATACAAATTTGTATACTTTCTTTAAAGCTAGAGAGCTGAAATTTTGTAAATATTTCTTACAATATACACAACACACAAATAAATAAACCAGTTTAAAATTTTATTAAGTTCTGTTAAGGGGTGTAAATGTAGTATCAACCCCTTAAACAATAAATATTTATTTTTATACTTTGCTTAAAGCTAGAAAGCTGAAATTTTGTACATTTATTTCTTACAAGAAACATATAAAAAAATAAACCAGTTTTACATTTAATCACGTTCTGCTAAGGGGTGAACATTTAGTAACAACCCCTATAACTGTAAATATTAATTTAATACCGCCAAGGAAAGTGAATTTTGGTACACATATTGCTCATAGGCGCTAGAAGTGCACTAAGATAGGATTTTAAAATATTTAGACTTTAAGGGTTAAAACATCCCCTAAAACAACAAATGTTATTTTTTACTTTCCTTAAAGCTGAAATTTTGCACATTTATTTCTTACAAAACACATATATAAAGTAAATGAGTTTTACATTTTCTTACGTACTGCTAGAGGTGAAAATGTAATATCCCCTAAAAATAATAAATATTTATTTTATTTTTATACTTTCCTTAAAGCTAGAGAGCTGAAATTTTGTACATTTATTTCTTACAAGATACATATAAAAAATAAACCAGTTTTACATTTTGTTACGTGCTGCTAAGGATTGAAAAAGTAATAACAACCCCTAAAAACAATAAATATTAATTGGTATTATTTCCTTAAAGCTAGAGAGCTGAAATTTGCCACTTATAATTTTATGAAAATATTTTTAACGTAAGCTGATCAAAACTAACCCGATCTATTCATTTGCATATTAAAGACGTATCTAGGTGATCTGTAAACATCCAGCTAAGACTGTGATTTATCAGTCTGTAGATTTAGTGGTTGAAAAAGAAGACGCTCTTCACTCTGAATTTTTTATTGATTTAATTTATTCAATACACATACAGTGACGATTTACGGGCAACCAGTGAACAATAAGTATCAAACTAATTGAAAATACATGTTATAATTCTTTTCGTGAAATAATAGATGAAAGAAAATGAGAGAAAAGTATTACAATTAATTATGAATCATAGTGATAATGACATAGCAAAAAACAAATTCCCTGTAGCGAAGCACGGGTTTTCAGCTAGTCTATATATATAAAAGCCAAAACCCACTGACTCACTAACTCACTCATCACGATTTCTCAAAAACTACCGAACGGATTTAAATGAAATTTGGTATGTAGCTTCCTCTAGGGCCATAGGTGCTCACTAAGAAAGG
>JAGFPH010000054.1:1093799-1117954 GCA_018207615.1 Philaenus spumarius | reverse complement strand
TTAAGCACAACAGAACTATCAACATTTTCTAAATTTAGCCGCTCGGTAAAAGTAAAACAAAGAGATATAACTACTTGACGCTGAACACATGTAGTTTAGTTTGTGAACTACTGTGAGTGAGATAAAATGTACTTTGTTAAATAGTTATAGGAAAAATAATTTATAAAATGTTTGTCATAACAATTTTTGATGCGAATAACCCTTACTGCAAGAGGGTACAAAAATGCAAATTCATTACCTACTCACAGGCTAGGCGTATGTATAGATTAATTTTGGTAATAATTTAACTTAATGTAAGCAGAAGGAAAAAATCATGACTCCCGTGGTAAGCAAAATTTGGAGCCAGTTAAACATTGTTGAAAATATTTGAAATGTTACCAAAACCCTTATCGCAAGTGATGAATAAATTTATTTAGTGCTTAGCTTATATGATCTACGAAGTAAATTGTAGTAAATAGGAATTTCTAAATCTACCTGCACCTCAGGTCGAGTGGAAAGAATTATTTTACATCAGAAGTACTGAACGAATAAGTAAGTTTACAGTAAACATATAGGAAATTAGTTTATACATCTATTTTCACTTTACCATGTATTCTAATTACTCTCATCCTATTTGTCTGGATCTAGTTTATTTCACAATATAAAAATGATTTTGTACTTTATGCTGACAAAAATAGACTGGTTAGTTTCATTAAATGTAATCGTTTTGCATCTGCTATAGTTTTTATTTAAAGGTTTTAAACTCTTCTTACAACACGAGTTTTTTGTAATATTGTAGATTTTGTGCTTAGGAAATGGAAATTTTTACCAACATTTTAGAATTTTATTTAAACTTTAAACTCATTTAAACGTATACTATCGCACAATTATCACTAACAACAATGTAGTTTTCAAATGCTTCACTGTAACTGTGTTAAATGAAGATTTATAAAGTAGGCCTATATGTTTTTGTACCAAAGTTTAGCCAAGTTATATTCATAGTAAAATGTTTTTTTTTTAGATATGATTATTTTAATATATGCGAGGTGGTATTCTTCCTAGAAAAATAATATAAGAACAAATCAACAAAATAATACACAATAAATACTTATTAACAATATTACTTGGCTTCAGAGATTATACTAACAAAGCTACAGGAATGAAATCTAAGATATATAACACTTAATACATGTTGTAAATAAAATATTAAACTTTCATACATAAACAAGAATTAATTAAATAAAAACCGGAACATTGGTTACTTTAATCAGTTGTAAAGAGTGTTTTTAGAAATGATTATTTGTAAAAAAAATATCCAAAATAAAAAAAAAACCTAAATAAATATTAAGTAAGTAAATAATACCTAAATATTTCTGTTTCAAATCGGTAAACCTAAAACAGACCTTAAAATTGATGAAGCGTCTTAGGCTGATTCATTTTAGCTTTGTATAATCGAACTTTATTTATTATATTTTTAATTTTCTTTATTGAATTAACTAATGTTTTGAGGTTAAAGAATCACATCAATGCTATCTCAGCAAACGATTGATAGTTTGCTTAGTTGATTTACAAAAATTTTACAAAATGACCATTCAATTCATTGTGGATCAATGGGATCACAATTTGAAGCCAAGTAATATGGTCTCCTCGTCCCCTACTTCCTATAATAGCTCCCCGCCAAACAGCGTTGAAAGGAATATCAAGCTCCACGCCAAACAGGGTTGAAACAAATTTCAAGCTCTCCCCAAACAACGTTGAAAGAATTTTGAAGCTCTCCGTCAATTAAATCAGCGATGTAAGAAATTAACTATTTTTCACAGGTTTCTATGTGCACATCAAGACCGAGGCGCGAAGCACTGAACATGCTCCTTTGGCGGGATTTCATTCTTATCAATTCTTTTTTCGGCTGAAGATGTTTTCTTGCGGGCAAATTTTTGCAACGGGGTTGTTTTTTGGGACATATCACATCTTTTTGCATGAAGGAGAAAGAGGAAAGCTCCTTAAATACGAGATATTGCAATAAAATTGCTTTATCTCCATCCAGAAGGACTTCGTGGAGGTTGGAGTTGTATTTACTATTTTTTCCAAGCGTTTGTTAATTCTTTAGATCAAATTAAATTTGGGTATACGGAAAATTAGTACAAGTGACCCCCAGAAAAAAAGGGGTAAACCCGTACCCCCTTTTTTCGTTAGGGGGGGGAGGACAAGTTGCACCAAAAGGCACTTCGTTGGAGCATAACGAATGTGTGTACAAAAAATAAGCTCGATCCGTTAAGTTTGTGAAGTTGTAGTCAAAGAACAAGAACAAGAACAAGAACAAGAAGTAGAAAAAATTTAAAAATAACGATTTTAATACTTCCATAGCTCCGTGATCTGATGGTTCCTAAAATTAAAATTTGGTACACGTCCTCAGGGGCCCCTCGAGAGTTGGTGTACGAAAAATCAACATCATTGACCCACAGGGGGTCGAGGTAGGGGACGGTGAAAACCCGCACTTGTTCTGTCGCGTAAACAGTGTTCTTGGTCGCCGAATCGTTCTCGATTTTCTTGGCGGGCGCGGGACGCTCCCGCGTCCCTAGATAAATACTTATCTATAAAATAATTAAAATAAAATACGAAATTATTAACAAAATAATAAAATGTAACGTAAATACTAATCAACAAAACAATAGAATATAATGTAAATACCAATCAACAAAATTGATAAAAATAAATACTTAATAATAAAATAATAATAAATAATATAAATACGAAGCAGCAGACTAATAAAAATTAAATAATATAAATATAAATCAATAAAATAATAATAAATAATATACTTAGAAGAAACTAATTTAAATAAAATATTATAAAATAATAGTCAACAAAATAATAAAACATAATTTAAAATACGATAAATATTCATCAATAAAATTATTATAAAAGGCAAAAATAAATAAATAATATAAATCCTAAGCAACAATCTAATCAAAATAATATAAATACTAATCAACAAAATAGTAAAAATAATAATGTAAAAATAACTATAAATACTAATCAACAAAATAATTAAAATAAAATAAATTTTGATTAAAAAAATAATATAAATACTAACCAACTAAATACTAACAAATAGTATAAATACTATTCAATGAAATAATTATACATTTGGTTGTTTATGGATAATGTATTGAAACATGTTATTTTGTGGACTTAAAATACGGAGTCAATAACGACTGTACTTCTAAAACTTGATCATGTAATACAATAACATTAATGTGAACCTCATGCCCCTGTGATTGTTGACTACTGAACCAATAACTTGGATGATTGTAGCTCATTAGATTATATAAACAGCTCTTAAGTTTAGCGTAACAAACCGCTCATTGTTGGCCTGGTGCACAAAGAATGACGGATGCCGTAATGTAATGATGCTGTAGTCTACTCTACTACTACAGCTTGTCTTTCTTCAATACGTAAACTACTTCCGAGTGCTGTAATGCATTGTTTAGCGTGGGAAGTGCTTGTATTAGACATAATGACAGTTCGCACTTTGTCACACTCGAACTACCGAAGGAATAAAAGTACCATCTCCCGAGTATATTTGAAGGGTTGTTTACACTAACTTTATCTGATCTGCTTTAGAAAGGCAGTCCTGTTTTTTTCTGAAAAGTCAGCCTGGCATTCTTGGTTCTGTGTCATTAATTGTGGCTGTTGACATCTGATTTCTCTCATTTCAATTAAGAATTATTCTGTTATTTTTACATCTCAGTTCTAGTATTCTATCCTGGATTCACTTTTACTTGTATTGAGATATATTTTTTTATCTTGACTTTAGCTTCAAACTGGAACATTTGCCATGAGGTAACTGGTTGACCTAAATTAAGGGATAGTTATTCTAAAAAGTTTTTCCGTTTAAAAAACACGTTTTTATTCAGTTATTTTTAAAACACAGTAGCCTAATAGTTTATATTTTTATATTTTTCTGTAAACTTTTTATTTGTACAAATTGGTTGAAAAATAGGACATAATGAGCAGATAAAAAATTCCTTAGCGAATTAATATAATATATTACAACGTGTTTACCAGTGAGAGTCGTTTTAAAAACTATTGATTTTAAATGACCCCACAAAAAAAAATCTAAAGGTGTTAGATCTGGAGACCTTGCCGGCCACTCAATTGATCCTTTTCTACTGATCCAGTGCTCCGGTTAGTGTGCATCCAGCCATTGTCGTACAGGAAGAGCATAATGTGCAGGAGCTCCATCTTGTTGAAAATAAAGCATATCCACATCTAAATTTAACTGGCCTACTTCATTTACCTGGTTTTCAAGTGTTTCCACAGTGAGATGGTGAATAGTGTTTTCTAGAAAATGTAAGTACAATTACAATTCTCCATTTAAGTTTCCTTCAATAAAGACAGGTCCAACAATAGTGTCGCAGAGTATTCCTGCCCAAACATAAAATTTTTCAGGCCATTGGGATGGTCCTTCAACGAATACATATGGGGTTTGGTCTGACCAAAATCGGCAATTGTGTTTATTAACAAAACTGTTAACATAAAATGTACATTCATCACTGAAGCAAATGTTTTTCACAAAATTTTCATTACCAATAATGACTGTACACATATGTTCACTGAATTTAATCCGACGGTCATAATATCTTCATTAAGTTCATGACAAACTTGGACTTTGTAAGGATGAAATTTGTTCATTTTCAACGCTTTGTGAATGGAACCAACAGATAATCCTGCTTCAAAAACAAGCCGACGAACGGATTTAGTAGGGTTTTCAACAACATTATGAATCACTTTAATTTGAGATAATTCGTCTACAACTCTGTTACCAGACCTTTACTTGTTATTAACTGAACCACTTTCAGTAAATTTTGTAACTAAATCTATGATGCACCTAGGTGACACATTCCTTTCAGGATGTAGTGTTTTGAATGCGTTAGCAGTTCTATTCGCACACGTATTCTCTGAGCCATAGATACAAATAATCTCAACTCTTTCTTGAAGGCTGTAAATCATTTTCCTTGTGAAGCAAGAAGTACAACACGCACCACTGTCACTGAGCAAATTAAACTGCATTCCCAAATTGGCGACCTTTGGTGTATTGAAACTAAAAATATGTCCAGAGATAGCCACTTACCAAACCAGTCTCCACAAATACTATAGATAAGGAAAATAAAAGAATGATAAGATACTTATCCTTATCACTTACAAATACTGATAAAAAAATTGGCAATTGTTACGTTAAACAAATATTTTTGGCTTTTTGGCAATATCATTGCATTGAGTAAGGAATGGTGTTGTGTTATTAGCAGTAAGTAGTTGTTAGTAATTGTTGTGTACACAAATAACACTATTGGCTGCTAATACCAAATGGCTTGGCCGATTAAAATTTTTTCACCAAAATACAGCATTTTTTATGAGCTTCAATTTGAGGTGTCACAAGATATGCGTTGCCATTTCAAAGTTTTGACTTTGGGCAAGAGGAGGCATGGGGGTGAGCACTGAGCACCCCCATTTTGATTTTTTTTCATTCCCCCAATTAGTACTATACACTCCTTTTACAAAATTTTGATACTTGGGCTATAAGTATTTTAATACGAGTTTGAAGTTTTCAAATAAACACTCTGTATATAAAAACCGTGGGAATTTTTGAAGGTAAGGGATGCCCAATATATTTCATTCATTTTTGATAGTCGAAGTGGCGGTGTTTTTAAGAACCAAAATAAACAAAGAACCTTTCAAACGATAGGCCTACCCTAGTTGTAATAATTTATCTTAAGTGCCATTTTTTTAAGATTAAGTCAACCATCCGATGCTCAACCCAACTAGATAAAAAACATATTTTTAATTCCTTTTGTAGCTCTTAATTAAAAAATAAAACAATATTTACTACCTTTTCCTAAATTTGTTTCTTGTTTAATTTTTGATACAAAACTTTAAATGAAAATAATGAAATACAGTTAAACGTTTAAGACCCATGAAAACTTAAACTAATTGAATTATTTATTTTCTCCTCATAAGTTTGGGCATTTCCAAAAATAACTATATGATTAATTCGTGAAATCGAGAATACAAGTACAAAATTACTGATCAATACAAAGATTTTAATAATTTGTGCTTTTGGGGTACATAGTGTTAGCAGATAATCAACACATATAAAAGAGAGTGTACGTTCGTACGTACGTCTGTAAGTAACAAAATATTATAGCGCATGCGCATGGTAGGCTATTCTTGTTTTATTTATTCCTTAACATATAACACCTGATTTCATCCATCAGACGTATACTTTAACAGCTTTATTATTCAAACCATTTACGGTTATGTTAAAAACTTAAGTTTTGTTTGTGTTGATATTATAGAAATAATAATGTAGGCCTACATTGATTCATCTGATTCGTTCTATCATATCTGCTCCCTGACATGTATAGCGCATGCGCATGGTCTGTCTTGGGCTATTGGACTGAATTTTGATATTCTAATAGAACCATAAAAGTTTGACCTCATGTTAGTTTACCAATATAACCTTACTAATGATGAAAACTTGGGTGAATTTTAACGTAAACAATAATATAGTTTTGCCTAAATGATTTTTTTTTATTTTTGGGGTAAAATTTGTTGATCAAAGTGTATGATTGATTTTGTTTTCCGACTTTATTCCAGGAATGTTAATGCGACACTTTTTCTGTCATGTCTACTTCCTGACGCAGAATTTTTAAACTAGTTTTTAAGAAAATTTAACAATTTAACCATGAGCATGCGCAATATTCTTTAGTTTATCGTGAAGCGTTATGCATATGGGCTTACTTTTTATAATAATTAATGTAGGCTCTGTGCATTTACCGTGTTGAAAATCCCTAACGAAATAGACTCGGTTAGATATGGTTTGTTGTTTGTAGCCTTAAGTAGTTTCTTCTGAAGAACGAAGTAAACAAAAAGGCTTGTAAAAATTTATAGATTTTCAACGACTTCTAACTTCAAAACATATCATATGTCCTACATTAGTTCTATAATAGTTTGAAAATTCCTTTACATGTTCAACGTGAGCTTTTTATATTTTTTAAGTACTAAAAAGATACTAAACTAGATTAATACGCTTTATCATTGTACACATTTATGGAGTTAAAAATTCCCTCGACATAGCTAGGTAGGCCAAGATAAAATTTATTTTTAAATAGTAATTTTTTAAATACGCCTGGGATAATTTAGGGACTTACTAGTGTTATAATTAATTCCAATTAACTTTGCGCCTGGATTACTACACGTATGCTATTTATGCTACATCACAGTAAAGCAGGTGAAGGACTGCAGCCTACATAACAAATATCACCTGTTAATTTGTTACTACAAAAATAGAAAATATTACGATATAACAAACATAAAACATAGATGAGTTCTTTGAATAAAATGTGTTTACTTAACACTTTTGTTTTGGATAGTTTTTACACTTACAACGTGCACAAACAAATATTTCTAAAGTTAGAATCAGCTAAGCCTATTTCCCCTTATTAGAGAACCCGGCAACGCTTCGCTATTGCTTGATTTAATTTTATGGGTGGTTATCCCATTTCATCCCGTTGACTTAAGTAATCGATTAAATCTTTTTGTTTGTAGTGGCCATAATATGTTCCAAATAAAATATAAATTGTGTGCTTAAGACCACACGGAAGTAGTGTAAACTTTTTAACACAACTTACGAAATGAGGAAGCACACAATTTACATTTTTAACCTAAAATTAATTATTAAAGATTATACATTCGAGTCAACTGTTTAATCTGTTATTTTATTTTATTGGTTGCTATGGTAATGAATGTAAATACATTCAAGAAACATGTGTTGGTCCATCAGTCTAGGCCTAACCTAAAATTATTTTGTGTGTTTCATTTTATGTATTTCTGATGCGTTATTATATAAAAAAATTAGCTTTAGCACTTCTTCATCATTTAAACTTTAACTGTTCCAATTTTCAATTCCAATTTTAGGTCCGCGTAATTTTCGTAAAAAGGGGTATACAGTTTTTGCTTCACGTATTAATATAGAGGTATTTGTATTAACGGAAATAGTGTCAGGCAGTACAAGTTTTCCCTGATATATATATATAAGAGGTGATATAAGTGGTTTAGCCCTGACTGATTGACATAGAATCAACTTAGAGAAAAAACTGCTTATGATACGAAAATTTAAAGGTATATTCTTATAGGGCCATAGACGCAAACTAAGAAAGGATTTTGCAAAATTTCACAGATTAAACAATATTGTAATGTGTTTCCATTTGCTTTGTCGCGAGTCGACGCCAGCTGGGGTGTAGCCTCTAGTTGTTACTAAATTGTTAACCACTACTGCTCTATTCAGAGTCAACAAACAATACTATTGCTATGACAACAATAGCCAAAGTGATCAGGTGGCACAGACTCGTGTCATAAGTGTCACTGGTGTTTCATTTGGTCCAATCTGTACAAGTTGATATGTTACAATTTGAGAGGGATTTTTACCTAAACTTGTGTATTTGAACTAATTCAGAATATAAATGAAATGAATAACGGTGACTTAAAATACGAATTATAAGAAGTGTTATACTGTACCATTCAACACAAAATAGCTTAAATGTGAGTTTATAATTTGTATTGGTATAGTCTCACCATAGCCACAACCTGAAGTAAACAGACATTCAAGATAAAATAAAACTGAACGGTTACTTACTGTGACATAAAATAATGTATTAAGTGGTTTTCATGCATTTGAATGTGTATTTTTTATAATAATGTGTTGAACTATGTTATGTGAATAGGTGTTTTACAACATTTTGATGATGCCTGACACAATGGCGGCAGCTCGTAGATAAAAATAGTGGGGGAGACGCACCAGAAAATGTTTAGCATTGGTTTTAAAATTGCGAAGAAGGAAACAAACACGTATAAAAAAAATGTATTCAGAAACTTTATAAAACTACTTTTTACTTACTAAAGAGGGACCGGCAAGGGCTATCTCGCCCTTGTTAATTTTGTCAGTTTCATGTACCTATTTCTCTTAACATATAACCCCTATGAAGTTGATTTTTTTGTCACTATATAATATATATAATCATAATTTCAACAAGTTTGATTTATTTTACTTATTTTACTATCCAGATAAAGAGGTAAAGTTTGTTTTTTTGTTTGTTTGTTTTGTATGTAGGGGTAATCGCTGAAGTACTGAACCGATTGAAAAAATAGTTTTACTAATAAAAAGCTACACTACCCTGAGTATTATAGGCTATAATTTATTTCGATAAAAACATTGTTTATTTCCTTAGGTTAGTCCTAGACTGATAAATCACCACATGTATTAACATTTATTACCATAGCAACCAATTGAATAAAACAACAGTAAATATTAATATTAATAGATTTAATATTTCCATTTTCAGCTAATTTCAAACTTTGTATTTATACCTTTTAGGTTAGGTTTTTATTAATGTGTAGACCTGAGCCTTCATGGTTCTTTTAATCTTTACTATAACTGCTGTTATAAAATGTATGAAATAGTTTGATTTGAATATTTAACATTATTTATCGTCTTAGATTTTGACTTATTATTAATCCTACACCTTTATTATAAAGAAATCATAACACGATTTTAGAAGGCTCCAACGGGGTTGGCGTGCGGAGAACACAGTGGTTTCCCCTAGTTTTATATAAAAATATATTTTAAAAGAAAATTTTATAAAGTATTATTTTTTTACTCAAAAGTAATAGGCCTACATATATTTTTTTAAACCCAAACGTTTAAAGTTGTAATATAACTAAATGAATATGTAGTAAAAATGTTAGCTTTCTATCTAACATTCTTCTTGAGAAAAAGGAACATAAAGGAGAAAAAGAGTAATTTTCGGGAATCGGCAATCAAAATCGATCATACCTCAGCTAGTAGGCTCCAGCAGCATATGAATGCCGTTCCTTTGTTAAATAAATTTCGAATATTTTATAATTATATTATATGTTAAATTTAATAAAAAGATATATAGAATAATAATATGCAATACAAAATTTCCTAAATTATTGCAGTTTAAGCTTGATCTTTCATCTAAAAACGAAATCCATTCTTCTTGAATTAATTCAGTTTACATTTCTTAGTGAAGGAAACCGTCTTTACCTTTGTACCTCAAAATAGATGTTATGTTTAATTTAATTTAATTTAAAGATTAAAACCTAAACGTTGACGTAAAGTCAACCATGCCAATAATGAGCTGGTATTAAAACTACTAAAACTGAAAAACAACTGCGAAAAGCACAGTTCCATGCAAAGATGTTTGTATCTTTTTCATAAAATGAGGAATGGTTACTTACATTAAGCTTAATGATTATATATTGAACAAGTATAAAGAAAGAATTAAACTATAAAGAACTCGTTACCGTATATTAAATATTATTGATAATTTCAAGTGGAAATAGAGTGCGCTGCAGTTCCACAGTGCCTACACGCGAGCCACCATTGGCCTGACAGATAGGCGGACAGCTGTAAAGTTATATTTTATTTTATTTCAGCTTAGGACATTTATATTCATAAGCTATATCACAATATAAATTTATACTAAGAACACACAATACAAAAACAAAATTTACAGAGGTAAAACTCATAACTTTTAGGGGGGGGGGGGAGGGAGGAGGAAATAAGCAGCAAAATTTTAAAATGCAACTAAAAAATAAATTATACAATAATCTATAAAAAACATCAACTATTATAAAAGCGAGTGTACGAGCGTACGTACGTACGTACATGAGTAACATATAAAATAACAGCTTATTTCACCCATCATCTGTAATACTTAAACAAACCCAATGTAGATTATAGTTTGGGGTTATGTTTAGGTAGGCCTAGATAAGTAAACCTTAATGTTGTTTGTAAATAGTTTATGTTTTTAATTATGTATTTATAATGTGTATATAATTAATCAGCCTGTAGTTTTTCACAGGGGCTTACTAGTAATATTCATAATTTAAATAGAATAATAACTATTACAATACTGTAACACATAACAATTTTAAAACAGATGTACTTAAACAAGTGAGTTAAAGACATACGCGAACAGCTTCAAAGATATATATAATAATCAATTAATATTAATAATAAACCTAAACAAATGGAGTTGAATTGATATTTAGATTGATTTCACTTATGGCGCAGGCAAGAAATAATTCTACAGATATATCATGTATTTTGGTTTGACTCAAAATAAATCCATTTTTAGAAACAGACGATTTTCTGGTAAAACTTAAAAAGGAGGCTATTTCCAGCATGGTGGAAGTAGGTACGACAGTTAGTAATTATTATATTCCGATGGCCGTATAATTGGTCTTAAGATTGTATACAGGTATAAATAAAAATAAAAAAAGTAACGTTTTAACAATAACTACAAAACTGTCAACTTTAACTTAAATTTTACCTACAAAGTCAATCCATGTTCACCATCACACATAAACGATTTTCTCACGAGATCAATACTAACATTAAGAAAACAAACTCTAAATCTCGATATAGAAGAGAAAAGTAAACTCGATTGAATAATCGTGAAGATGTTCAAACGAGTTGAGAGAGAAAGTGCGTCCACCCGTTGAATGTTACACCATTTACTGCGTGACCTTGCGAAGTGAAAGTGAACTACTCGAGTGGGTTGTTACCCTGATAAATAAAACATACGTCGGACACCGAAACTCGCGCGGGCGGACCGCCAACCTTCCAACAGAAGCCAATCCATAACGTGTGCTGTTAACGATCTGAATAGCAAATTGGTTTAGGTTATGTGTTTTGATTTCGATGAAAATAATTTCGAGCCTATTTTCGCTCTCTTTTCCTTGCCGCTTTTTTTACCTCCAAATTTTGCACTATATGTAGGGTGTTTAGAAAATTGTCTGCCAAATGTCTGGAGGTGATAAATGATAAAGTGTTGCTAGATTTATGAACATTCATCTCTTCATTTTTCTTACAGAGCCAGTATTGTTTCTTCATCTGTAACTTTATTGTACTTTTTTATCGGGTTGAACCATTTTAGAGTTTTTCTAACATTATATCCTTCATTTCCACAATTTTCCCTTAACCAGTCGCTATTGTAAGTTTCTTCATAAGTTAAACATAATTATAAGGATTCTTTGTTCCCGTTTATCCATGGAACTATTTTTGTCATTTTTATAAAACTCAGCTTCACTGGGGGCTTTGATTTAGTTGTATTTCCAACTTCTTTAAATGATAAACACAAAATATGATTTATTGCTGCATTGCTAGATCTATAAACAATAATTATGAAAGCTAACTGACAGTTAATTAAATTACAAGTGAAAAAACATAGACCAAGACCGGGAGTTGAACCCTTGACCTTCAGGTTTCCGTCCTGACGCTCTAACCATCTGAGCTACCCTGGTATTTACCGATATTGGTCGATGTTATCTCACTGTACGGTTTTTACTGCAATCCCTTGCTGAGGATTATTATTATTTATCAACAATAGCCACACAAGCTAACTGACGGTATTGCCAGATCTACAAACAATAATCACGGAAGCTAACAGTGTTGCCAGATATATGCAAAATAATCATAAAACTAACTGGTAGTGTAGTTTCTATCTATCAACGTTAACCACGAAATGTAACTGTCAAAGTTGCTGGATCCAACAATACTAACCACGAAAGCTAACTGATAGTGTTGCCAGTTGCATCACAGCCGAAATCGCATAACAATTTTGTAAGTCTTACTAATTGCTAAATCAAATTCTATTTTAAAATGCTTTAATAAAATAACATAAACTAACATGCTCTATCAAAAAATTGTTGCCAGGATTATCAACTTTAATCACGAAAGCTTACCAGATATACCACAACGATATTTTTTTTTTTTTAGAAAAAGGTATAAAATGTTTGGAGGGTTAGCCACGGTTATACTAGCGGAAAGCCATTATCCGGATCGTATACCTAATCCAAACAGGTAAAGCACTGGTTAATTGGCTCACGTCTGCCAAGTAGTTTAAGGACTGAAACAATTTTACTAAATACTTCCGACATTTATAGATAAGGCCAACATCTTCCGGCAATTTACCAACAAGGCGATACGTAATTGCCTTGTGAAACTACAAATTCGCAGCGTGTTCAGAGCATACTGCTTCGTGAGAGATGTGTCAAATTACCTTGTTGGAACTTTCAATCACGAACTGATTGCATTTATTTATACCAACATTCATTATCCAGGAGGCTTTGATTTACGCCTTCTCCGCATGCGCCAGAAAGGTCACACTAGGTCAACGGCAAGGTGTCACTTTAATTGCACGACTCAAGTTTATGCGTACCGTCTAACAGCGGATTCGATTTCATGTATTAACGGGAAATGCAAAGCTAAGCCAATTGATGGTAAAAATAAGAGCTTTGCAGTTGTGCACTTAATTTTATAGTGATCAAACTGATTAATCATTCTTACTTAATTAATTATTTAAAACCAGTTTTTATATTTATTTTAGAAGCAGAATAGCTTAGTCAGTGGTTCAATTCGCAATGTATTCGAAACTTCATTTTTGACGTAGGGAATAACGATTAATTAGGACAGAGGCACTTGAATCGCAATTTATTCATTCCTTAATAACAATTGTTCTATTTCATTCCATTGTTGATATATTAGTATTAACACAATAAACTGATTTATTAGTACAGACATGTGTGTTTTATATTTAAAAATGACAATAACGAAAACAAATATTAAATTAAGAGGTTTGCAGTGACCCGAGGAGACGATACATCGAGGTAGGGGTGGCGAATGGTAGCGTTGGCCATGGATCCTGATGAGGTCTATAAGCCCATAGTTTTTGCGTGAATGACAGGAATTTTTGTTTATAATAGAGAGATTTGTTCAGTATTGGTTATTTTAAACAAATATCAGAGTTTGTATATAACAACCCATATATACATAATATTAGAACAATACACTCACAATCAGACAACACAATATAAATGAAAAGGAGCTTATCAATAGAGAAAATTACACAATAATTTACAGAATTGCACGAAATAAAGAATAAAAGAAGAGAACATATTACAAATCTGGCCATTCAGTAAGATCATAAGCTAAGAAAGTAGTACATAGTGTAAATAGCGTATTAACAAAGAATATACGGGATGCCTCTGAAATTTATATTTTTTTTATCGAGCTTAACCCGTAGCGAAGCACGGGCACCCAGCTAGTTATTATATATACCTTATAAACTAAACTAAAAAACACACCAAAAATAGCTCTATTTACGAAACAATTATAATATAAGGAAACAATTTAAACTACCTCAATGGTTTTAAAAACGTGTTAGAGGTAGTGAGTAAATAAGACAATTTAAAAAATAAAAACATAAATACATATATATATATATATATATAGACAAAAAAAAAAAAAAAATCAGAAATTAGCTCACCGGCTTTATATATTTTTAGTAGGACATTTAAAAACAAAAATCTTTCACTGCAGCTTCACAATTACTTTCCACAAAACACAAATTAAATACATATTTTGAAAAAATATATGAAATATATACAACATGTAGGACATAGATAAGAAATATGTATGTATATATAAGCTATATACAAGTTTTACATCGATACATCTATTCACATATAAACACACACCCACCCACACACCCCTACTACACATATACACATTTTTACAAAAACAGCATTCTTTGTTTATGTGAACACAATTTTTGCATAGTAAAAAACATACACATCAATACATTATTAAATCTACATACATACAGACATTCTTCCATACAAAAGCAAAAAACACCCACACATTTTTATAAAAATATTTCTTAAACAAAACTTACACAAGACTCGCATCTTTAGTTAAGGAGAACAGAAAGCTACATATTACCTAAATTATAGTGTTATAAAATAAGTCAACACATTCAAGTTCCTGCAAGAATTTCCTTAATTTCTGCTGGTACTTGTATTTATAAGGGTATGGTTCTATGTGCTAAGGTAATAGATTAAAAAATGAAGGTGCAAGGCAAGGTAAGTGTAGAATTTCCTGAAAATAGTTAATTTAGTTCTCGGAACTTTAACATTTAAATTGTTACGTAATTTACACCGGGTATGCTCCAATATATTGTTTCTATGACCACTTTGCTCGTAGAACAATTTAAGTACCTTGCAAATGTATAAATTTTTAAGAGACAAAATGTACAACGCTTTTAAAAAGAGGCGCAGAGTGTTCTAATTGAGTCTTTTTTAGACATTATTCTAATAACAAATTTTTGAAGAGTAATTAAGGGTTTGAGGGCTATGTTGAATGCTCCACCCCATATTGGCATTGGTATTCTAGTTTTGAATTTATTAATGAAAAATATATTATTCTAAATAACTCGAATCTCAGTAAATAGAAAATTCTTAAATATTTAATTAACTTGTTTTTCAAATAACATGAATATTCCATCTTAATTTAGAATGTTTGATATTAACAGGCTTAAATATTTGATATCATCGACTTGTTCTATTGGCTATCAAACACAATCTCTTGTATTTCAATTAAATTTGTGGTATTTTATTGGTGATAGGAAAGAAGATTTTCTAGGGATATTAGCTTGTTTCAAAACATTGGGAAACTAACCAGAGCTCATACTAAAGTTGATCAAAAACACAAGTACATCCAAAATATCCTTTAAGGCAGCTTTTAGTATTACGGTTGTAATATTATCATAACCCGGAGCTTTACTGTTTTTCAAGGACTTTATAATCTTAGATACTTCTACACCTGATGTACGATACAAAAACAAAGCGTCTTTAGAGCATGTAGTGAGGAATATATTATCGGTATCATTGGAATAGGAACATAAATAGTTTCTTTCATCATTTATGGAGTCTCTAAGTTCAGAAGCTATTCTACCAAAGAACTGATCTAGTATATTTGCAACTCGTAAAGGATCGTTTATAACTTGATTATTATTATTTCTGAGACTAATATTATCAACACCAGTATGTTTTCAACTATCTCTTTCATGGTATTCCATTGTTTTTTCTGGTCATGCCTATTAATTACAAACAAATTTTTATAATACTAGTCTTTAGTATCTTTAATTTCTTTGTTAAGATTATTTTTATACGAATTGTATTTACACTTAAATTTTGAATCAAGTAGATCCTAACAATAGAAATTGTCTGCGGATGTTTATGAAAAAAAAAGGCGTAGTTTTGTGAATTTTATGTGCCAATTCATAGATTTTGCACCAGGTTGTGAGGGAAGTTTATTGTATAAATTTAACCTGTATTGTCTGGCACAATACTTAAAAGCTTATGTTTTAGTTGTGTATATTCATATTTTGGACATAATCACAGTTGAATTTTAATTTAAATACTTGTATACTTTAGTACATTTTTTAAAGTAAATATTAAATAAATCTGTGTATAACAGTGACTTTGTCCTGACTGACATAGAATCAACGTAAAACGAAAACGACTAACGATAAATATACGAAAATGTTATTGTTTATGCTTTTGGGGTCATAGACAGGACCTAACAAAGGTTTTGCAAATTTTTGATTTTAAAGCGTACAAATTGTGTACATTCGGGAGTTCACTCCCTGCCCTATAGAAACACACGATTGTTGAATGCATTTATATTCATTACCATAGTAAATTAAGAATTAGTTTATAATTCTTCACAACCAACAGCTTTTTTAGGTTACATTAACGAAATAAAAGCAAACACAAAGAACAATAAACGAAACATGCTTACTGTAATTATAATTCAATTCAAACATCTGTTTTACCCATTGTATAAATAAAACAGCTGATTTGGATCAACAACTTAGGTTAGGCCTACACTGAACAAAAACACGTTTATTGAAAGCATTTACATTTAACACTATAGCAACCAACTTGTAAAATTTTTAATCAAGTAATGAATAATAATTATTTTTCATTTTTTCACAACCAACAGTTTTTTCAGGTTGTGAAAAACACAACAAAAATCTTCTAAAAAGCTTAATGTAATAAAATTTAAACATCTGGAGTTACATATTATATTGTTTACTTTAGTTGGCATTATAGAATTTGTTTCAAATATTTACTTTTGATTATTTAAATATTAATGGTTAAATACAACGCTCGCCGTAATTAAAATTATTATATATATTAGCGATCTCTGTCTTACATTATGTATATGTCACTGTTACCCCCACCACCTTACTCCGATCCAAGTTCCTCTGTCAAAATCAATCGTCATTTCGGTGAAAATATCAGAGTATACAATAATCTGTTTGCATTGGCTTCGTTATGAGTGAACGAAGCGAGCAAGGGCGAATCCCCTAGAATATTTATTTAATATTAGTTTGTAGATATTTGAAATAAGTTTTTATATAATACGTATATAGGACTAAAATTTTAAATTTTGGTAATACAGTTTCAATAGTTTACTGTATTATGTTTCTTATCTTTAATAACCGTTCATTTTACATTAGCAAAATGTAATTTTTTTTTGGTCAATCATCGCAATATGAGTCTTTTATTTACGCTTATGTAAATATCTTTTTTTTTGGAAATTTGCAACGCTATTTTTATTCACAGGTTAGCAAGGGTGAAAGTTCAATGTGTTATTCTCCTATTGAACTTGTTTTTATCTTATCATTTCTTTTAAACTTATTTTAAGCTACATATTACTTTTCTGCAGCTTGTGTTCCGGAGGGGGGGGGGGGGTGATTTACCTCTTCACACTACTGCTTATTTAATACAGATTGTATTAAAATAATTTTAATCCATGTTTTTAAAGATATCATTGCCACCTGGTAGGCTCTATTTATCACGGACGATCATGTATAAGGCAGTTAGTGTTGAAAATATAGTTTTTAATCAAAAGGTAATTAGTGTTTAGGAGAAACCATATCGCGGACATCATTGCCTGAATAAAATACCTAGGATTACTTCCGATACATCTGTTTGCATCAAACAGAATCCACTTGTTAATAGAACAAGTCCGCAAGATAAAATATAATTACTATAAAAGTTGCTAGGTTTTCCTAAGTTAATTATAAATGTACAACTTACAGTACAGGTTGTGTGTGGGGAGAGAGCCTGTGGTTTATAGTGCATGAAATTAGACAAATTAAGTGTTTCGCAGTTATATTCCACATGTGAATAACAAGGAAATACCATTTATCTACATTAAAACGTAAACCTTCATAGCTTGTACTTTCTCCTTGACATGTGCTCCGCCTGCACTTTGTAGCCTACTATAGCGATTATATTAAACAAGAATAACTAACGAGGGGAGAACCATGCTCGGACATCTGTGATTTAAATAATTTTATCTTTATGTTATTTAATATTATAAGGGGGCAATTGACCAAAAAATAAAAAAAATATGTAATGTTTAGTATTTTTATTTAACATTTTCTGAGAAGTAGTATTTAAGTAATAAAAAGGGAGAATACGGTGTGCTGTCGGGACAGCAATATTGTCAGATTTGAATAGATATTGCAATCATTTTAAATTGGTTCACATTCAACAATGGGGTTTTCTGTATCTCATCTAAATTAATGCAGGGCCTATTCGGCGTTTGTCAAAAATTAAATATTCTCATATAGAAATTTGCCATCTCTCAAGTAGTTTTTGAGATAAATAAATTTTTTCGGTATTACGATACAGCCTAAATATAATCGTTTTAAGTACAATTATGACAAGAAATTAAAAAGTTTTATTTTACAATATGTTGTGATACACAAAAGATATATTTCATAATATTTTGTAGCCAATAAAAACTATCTAGGTTAACATAAATAAATGTTTACATTATTTTTATTATAAGTGTGTTTGTTTTTGGATGAAAATATTGTAGATTATTTTTTTGGTGTTTACATATAAAAAACATGGGTTGTAAGCATGGTATAAGAGCATCACAATGTTGACAAAAATAGAAAGGATGTTATTTCGTCCACGCGCCTTCTTGTGTTGCTGATAAACAGACAACCTAAATCTATGTTTTAAAATGTTTTCCTAGTAAATTAAACATGGAGAATCTATTTAAAATATTTGAATTGCATTTAAGAAACAGGATTACAAGAAACAAAGGACTCACGGTCGATTCTCAAAATTAGTAAATGAATGCATGTGTTGAGTACTTAGTTTAAAAAATAAACTTTAGGTGAAAGAGGTTTTAAAACGTTTCCACTTTCATTTTAAATTCAAGATTGTTGCCAATATATTTCAAAATGCGGAGTGTTGCGGTTTTAATATTATAGCTAAAGACACTTTTACACGAGACACAAATATATCTTGTATTTTAGTACAAAAGGGCTTTCGATCATGGTTTCGCCTAAAGTAATGATTCCTACACTCAAAAATATAAATAAAATAAATATTTAGTTTATAAAAAAATACTTTTGAATTATTTATTCATTTTACCGACACCTTGTATTTTTGTAATATTTGTAACCACTGTCAAAATACCACTGTTATTTGAAATATTTGTACCACTGTTTTGTAATATTTGTAACAACAGTAAATGTGTTTTGTAATATTGGCAACCAGTGTAAACGTGTTTTGTGTATAAAATACAAATTTGGTAAATATTAAGACCACCACATTTAGCAATTTTAGTGAGAAAAATATGCTTTTAAATGTATTTGATGTTGGGCCCAAGAAGCCAGTCACTGCAGTAATCCAATACTAATGTGGTGACATTGCATAGTGAAACGAACTAGAAAAGTGAATACAAGTCAAGTATATTTAATTTATGTTTTGTATGAATTGTTATTCTTCATTCATTTCCTCCAGATTATTAATTGTTATTCCTGTATTTTAGAAGAGTTTAGCGTTTGTTATTATATTATCTTTACTTTAATACCTATGATTTTCATGTTCTTTAATTTGAAAGAAGACATTAGCTTTATTTTCAATATTTGTAAAAAGCTAAAAATAAAGGGCTATATTAAAATATATTTTTAAACTTTTCTACTACAGCTAATTCTTTTGTAAAATTATAGTTATAATCAATATAGACTTTATGACCAATAGACAACAAAGAATAGGATTAAGTTGAACTCATTTCAGATATATCCAAACAATGTGTATTATAATTATACTAGACTACTCCATCTTCATAATAACATTATAATTTGCAAATACATTGTTGCAATGTTTTCCTCCACGTTTTGTAACATTAGATTACAGCATAGGAGTGTAGGTGGCATATTGCACAATATTACATACACTATATTCAGATTTAGGTGAAAGATACCCTTATTCAAATCTAAGAAACTATGTATGTTGCTATTGAATACTTTTTTTTGGAACAGGGGTTTTCGATATTAGCAAATTATTTCATTTTAAGACGACCGTCATTAATTTCGTGGACAGTATTTAAAGTGACGGGGGTATATAGCCACCTGCATAGATCACGATGGTTGCGTCAAATAATATAAATTTATATACTTTTCACACAAATGTTTAATCAAAAATAGAAAATTTAAATTTCCAAGGAACTGTGTTATTTTCAGTTTCACCTAAATTTTGCATTTGGAAATGCTGAAAGAATCTGTGAAATATATTGATAAATCGCGATAAAATAAAGACATGCAACCAAAATAATGAATTTATGTTAATTAAAAGCATGTTTAGTTTCATTCATAGATTATAATTAGTTGCATAAACTTGAGGCAGTGAATTTTGTTTTAAATTTATTTTGTAAAAATAGTACATTGATTTATTTAGAAAGAGGCATCAATACATTTTGTACAGGATGTCTCATTTGAAACTGCTTACCAAAGGTAACCAGAGTTGCTAGAAACCCAAAAACGAATTTCCCTCCAAACGACTTCTTAGAATTTACCTCTAAGCACAATAATTAAACTAGAACAAGGTTTTCAAGTGCAGAATATATTTTCATACCTTCCTTATATAGAAATCTTAGTTCTGTATTAGGCTCCTATTACAGTAACATATTTATATTTTCCAAAGATTTCTACAAAAGTTATTTGATAAAAATATTATTTGTTTGTGCAATAGGACAAATTTTATAAAAGATTTATGATAATATATTTTTTTTTTAATAAAATGTAAAAGATTAGATTGCATTACCTTTATTATTATTTTTGTTTTTTTACGAGAATGTAAACAATGGCGGAAAATAAATATTGTTGGGAACTTAAAACAGCAAAAAGCAGTTATAACAGATCTGAAATTACTCGAATTGCTGTAAAATAATATTATTAAGTTTAAACGTGTTTTAAATATACCAGGTTAAATTTTTTCTAACGGTGAAATTTCACTACATTTGCTAGTAAAATATTCAATTCCCTTCCCAATTTGTTAGACAAAATCTCCCTCTGCACCGAAAATTTCTCTCCATCTAGCATCACTTATGGTAAGTAATTAATTTAAACGAAACTAGGATTTATCATAAAATATCCTTAAAAATTAGAAATACAAATTGGTTATAAGTATGCAATCACCATTAGTGATCCTGAGGAACAGCATTTATGGAACTTTAAATGTGTTAAAGTAAATTATTGCACCATCACTGTCCCTCGTAGATCAACTGACTTATGCATTTTAAATGGACAACTATTATGTTGTCGGACGTGTTTTATAGTTTTATTTCGAACGTGTGGTAGGACTACTGTTAGGACTCGTGCAGTCGTTGGGGTTACGGTCTACCGTCTCTCTGTGGGAAGGAAGGGCTTTTAAATCCATATTTGATATTATTGTAACTTATGAGTTTTTCATTAGTAATAAACTGCTATTGGATTTCAATTTTTTAAATATTTAAATCTGAACTGCCTTCCAAAATTTTCCCTTTTGACATATTAATATTTGTAGAGGTTTTTGGCGGAATAGTTGTGGTTGGTCTGAAGCAGATGTTCTGTAAATTTTAAGTCGACTTTTGTTGGGTTAGCCGATTGTGAAGCTGATGGTATGTGCACTTTATGAGTTGATTAATATAGAACGTGTTAAGTGCTATGTGTTAGTGTATTTTTAATGAATGGCAACGGGAACAACCCAGCAATGGCTGAGTAGGAGAACGGTCTTAGTGAAAATGTCACTTAGTAATGTATTTGTCACTATAACGAATTTTACTTGTTTTTGGAATAGCCAAAAACGTTCCACTTAGGAAGGCTTGCAAATTTAAAATGTATCTCTAGTTGTACCTCATTTTAAAGGACTTTGTTAGTAGAACACAAAGGTGCAAATCCGACTGCAAAAGAATGATCCATTCAGAAATTATATTTCCATAAATATTGTAGTATTATGCAACTAATGTTTCTTAATGATATGGGGGTTTATTTCATCATCCTTGCTTGCAGTTTCAGTAAATGAAAACAAATAATGAAGGTATAATACTTATAATAGTATTTTCATTATAAAACTAAGATTTCTAACAAATAATGGCACCTATAATAATAGGATGAAAACATATTTCCAGTAAACCCATACTACAGTAATTGTTCAAATTGTTCGCCGCGTGTATCATGACAAGCTCTAAGACGGGTGTAGAATGCATTTGTTTTCATTTTATTATGAATTTACAAAACCTTGCTTCAATCCTTTTTGAACCTTTATCCTTTCTTTTAGGTCATCCCAATCTCTAGAAATATAGGTATAAACCTTCATCTTTAAGTATTCCTCTAATGGATTCAGCGATTTTGGTGGCCACTCGACAGAACCATCCATCTATTTGGGAACGTCGCATTTAAGTAATGTCACACATTATAGTATTACAGTTGTGGTTGTAATGATTTCACAAATTTGTGTAATATAAAAAAATATTAAAATAATTAATTAAATGAATTTGATGTACAAACAACATTTCTCACATTTTGTCTTTTAAAGATAGCGAAATACCCATTAAGAAACATTAGTTGCATAATATCTTCGAGGATCTGTAATTTCTGACTGGATCATCTTTTGTGGTCTGATTTGCATTGTTGTGTTAAAGCAACGAACACATTTAAAAGGATTTATAACTCGACCTCGGCTTACATTAAAAATTTGCAAGATTTCTTAAATGGGCAGTACCAAGGTCACGGACAAATACAAGTAAATAGTGTCACACACATAACTGCAAAGTTTCGTTACATTTTGCTTAATAGTTTTAACATTGTATCTTAGCATAGGCAGTGAGTGAACAGTTTTCACTAAATTTCACTTACCAGTTCAAATTTATATATTATATGGTTATATGAGAATAGCGGTGTAACTTACTGGATGTGTTTAAAACTATCACAATTCATATGTATTCATGTTCAAACAAATTTGAGCACGTTATTGCAAATTCTCTGAAGCAGAGAAACTTCATTAACATATTCAGTTGTGTTATTTAGAAGATTGACCCGAGATCAATATAATTATAATACACAGAGGAGTTCATTAATTGAATCTAACGATTCAAAATTACAGATGCCACTAGTTTTTGGAAATAAGCATATATCACTAAAATCGTCTTTGAGCTGCTCAATAGAAATATTGGCTGTGTGAGCCGTTGTTCCAGTAACTTCTTTCTCATTAAGTTGGCCAATGAAATGACAAAAAATTTCATTGATAAATACATTTCAGTTTATGGTGATTTCTAAGTTCAATCTTATTTCTATACATTTAAGTTACTTTATTTATTTACTAAGTTATTATTTTCTTGTATTTCATCCAAGTATTGTAAGTAAAATATATTTAAAATTTTTATGGTGCACAGTTGTATGTGGATGTCCTAAACTTACCTTCATTTATTTTTTTTACGGTGGACCTTTAAACATTTATTTGTCCTCATAGTAGCTATTTTGTTCGCAAGGTGTATTTAATTGTTATCATCAGTTTTAAAATGTTTAGAGTGTTGAATTTTCGTTATATTGGTACGTCCTTGCACTGCAAAGGTAACTAGGCATGACTGGAGCTGGCTTTTAAATTCATAACAATTATACGTTTTTATTTAATCTGAGGATCTGTGAAATCAGAATTATTAGAATTACGCACATCATAGTTTAAGGGCGATTCCATCATAATATGTTCTTCATCTATCTAAAGGAAATTTTCAGCAGATTCTTCAGTGACTAAACCTTTCTCACGATGACGTCTATAGTATCTCTGCATATAAGTCTGACGAGTTATTGCTAATATTCTTTTAAAAATTAAAAACATTAACAATTATATATTTGAGTAAAAAGTAATGCGTATGTTGTTAAATGAAATGTTTTTTT
>JAGFPH010000054.1:1078307-1093399 GCA_018207615.1 Philaenus spumarius | reverse complement strand
TGATTCTATATACTGCTACCAAACTGGGAGTGCTGTTGAAGGAAGGGTCACCACACTCAGACCACCAAAGACCTTCAAGCCACCGTATGAGTCACCTACTGGGCTTCACTCTATACAAATGTGTATATTTATACTCTACACATAATTACAAGAAAAATTAGACCAAACATCGTACGATTTACAAAATGAGCCCAAAATCAACAATGTTTATTACAAAATAAGTGACTGCGTGATGACTCTGATTTTAGAGTCTATTTAAGTAAATTATAAATTGTTTGGTTTCATTTTTTTTGTAATAAAGTGTAAAAATAAAATATAATACAGGTTTTATTAAAAAATTTCAAAGTAAATAAATTAAAGTTTGGTAAAGTGAAGTACATTAGGCAACTCATGCGGGTGGCCCTGGTCACCTACCGGTAATACTCTGCGGCAGTACTCTGTAAGTGATGGCGTGTGCGTTAGAGTGAGGCGAATCTTCGTTCAGCCAAATTCTAATACTATACACGTTTTTAGATTTAATTCTTTAGAGTGGATCGTAAACACTTGCGTCATATTAGCTGATTTTAACCCAGGCAAAGCCGGCAACGACAGCTATTTAAATAAGAAAATATTTACATTCAGATGTATTTTTAATACAAATTAGAAAGGTAAATTTATACCAGGTATGCAATATGTAATGTCTGAAATTCCACTTGTATTGATTTAGCGATCATATAACTAAGCTGTCAAACATTAAACATCTTGTATTTAAAATATACAAACTATTTTATGAACATTTTTATTCTGTTAACGTGAATAAGTCATAATTTAAACTCTTATATCGTGGATTATCCGATGCTGGGATATTTATTTAGATTTATTTAAAATAACGTAATGGAAGTGAAATGGAAAGCGAGGTGTATTATTCAAGTATTAAATTAAATTCTAAAATAATCTCACCGGTATGAGATGGGGCACTAGAAAGTTAAAGAAAAGAAAAATGTACAAATTCTTGCTTTGGGTTATACTAGGCTATAGTAACTGTACTAGGCTATATACTGTAACTGTAGGCTAATATTAAGTGTGAGTCGTGACTGAGGTCAAAGTCAATGATTTCTAGAGATGAGACAAACGGTTATTTTCCAGTGTTGGTTATAGGAATTATTGATACCAACATGTAACTAGTTAATTCAAAGGTTATTTTGTAACTGTTATTTCGGATTCCTTTCAGGGCGCCTACGTTCTATCTTGTAAGAAGTAATATTAATTGTATTGTGTTAGTTAGTTACCCCATTGAAACCCGTTAGGAGGTAGTCGTAGAAATGCAATGGGCTGTGAAACAATGTGTAAAATTTCAGCTTTTTTACTTGAAGGTAAGAAAATAATAAATATGTATTGTAATAGGCGTTGGTATATCCGTTAACTAATTAAATTCGAGGGCTCTAACTTTTCTAATTTAGAAACAAAAAGTCAGCTCTCTATTCTCATTTGATTTAAAAGTGTATTGTTTTACGGTAATTAAGTAACTACCCCAATTTAGCACATTAAACATATATGTAATAGAAATATTTTTATTCCATTAGCTTCCAATTTGCAAGTTATTCACTATCGGTAACGATCTGCATAGCGAACACACATACAAATTGAATCGCACATAGATACCCACAGCCTTTTTTCCTTTATATGTATAGAATTAGTCTAGATTAATTTCTTCCTTTTTTAATTGTGAGTGGAAGTAGAGTGGACGAAATTCTAAAGGGGTTGGAGTCTCCAAACAAATTTGCGTAGTTTCGAACCTAGACACTGCGGTCGATTTACTTATGTAATACGAAATGCGCTTTGTCTTCATTAGTCAAACTGGCATAAACTGTCAGCTGGGAATCCATTTTTAAAGATTGTCATCGCTTTATTAGAGAATTTCAGTATGAAAAATGAGCTATTGCAGTGACCCTGGTCAGACCTAAGGTCGGGAGTAGTAAATGATCACCGATCAAGGTCCCCAAAACACGTTTTGGGGTGTCATTAAAAGTTATATATACATATGTAAATATGTGTTCGCACTCTAGCGGCCGCATTTTAATTCCGATTTGGTCCAAATTTATTGCAAATCTTGGGTGACTACGTCACTCAGTCAAGTTCGTTAGCCAACAAAATCCAACAACCGGAAGCACATTTTTTGACAGGAAGTAACTATTTGTTTAGATTCTTCGTATGAGAACAAATTGTTTTTGAGTTTTATCTAACAAAGTACATGTAGGATATTATTCTGCACATTTTTTTGACGCGACCTTATAGCTCGCTTGGTTCCTCCAAGATCGATCAAAACGTAAAATACCATAAATGTATCCGGTTCAAATCCACGTGTGGCATCTTCCGATCCGAGGCCCAACGGCCAAGTTTGTACTATGCGAGCGAAGCGAAGCTGTTTATAAGCCGGTGCCTCAAGGACGAGTTGCAAACGGGACTGGAGACTAAGTTACAAACAAATTCTACTAATATATTTTGTACACAGGCAGTTATTCACCGCCTTCGTGAGTAGAACAATTTCCCAAATAGTTGGTGGAAACTCTAAACCATATAAACTTAATTTTGGAAATTCGCTCAACTCATGTCAGCGGTTCACCTGAGTGGTTGAATTATTATTTTAATAAACTGGTTGCAATGGTGATAATTGTTTTACTTTTTAATAAAATCAGCTGATTATTCACCTGTAAAACATGTGTTCTTGTCGCTAATTATCCTAATGTTAATATTAAGAAAAATAACGCATTTGTAACGTTTTTTTACAAACAAGATTTATTTATTTTTGAAAAAAGCATAGTTTTTCTTTCTGATAATAAAGAGCTCTCACAAAAATATATATTATATCGATTGAGTACAAAACTGTTGTTGGATTCTCTAAAGAAAACTAAAATTACGATAATTTTATCCTACACCAATAGCATGGGTGGGGCAAAATCACCAGGAAACGTGAATAAGGAATGGGCTTTAAAATGCTTGCTGGAGTATTTCGGAATAAAAACCAACAGTTTAAAAAACGCTATTTATTTTGGTCTCGTAAAAAATAGTAATTAGTACAAAGATGAAACAATTCTTTTAAATACAACAATCCTGCAGTTGTGGCACAGAACCAATCCGTAGCGAGGTTGATTAATTTGGCAAACAACTCTCTAGGGTTTGACTTAATTGCGTACAATTACATCTGTATAGGTATATTGATAATAGTTTTTGCAAAGAATAATAATGTCGTAAACATCACACTAAAGATGGTAAAAAACTAAGTTTTAAAATGTAATTAGTAATAACAGGTAAAAGTAAGTACAGAACTAAATAAAGAAGACAGTGATGTATTATTTAATTTTGTAACATAATTATTTTGTGCGCCTTTTTTTAAAACGTACAATGGTTGTGTAGTAAGTTGGACAATTCCTATTCTCTGATTGTTTGGCAGGTCTGGGTAAGTATTAAGATGACCACTACTAACCTGTTTCTGAGTTATATATCTTCAATTTTATTGTATCATTTTTCACCTTCACCCTAGCCTACTTTCTTTAGAAGTTATTGCGAATGGTTAATGACTTGCCTGTCTAGCTGGAAATAGCCGTTAGGGACGCGATAAAGGGAACTTGAACCTTAATAAGAGAAACTCTAGATTTTAACGCGTACGAACGATTTCAATTTAGTTCATAACTGGTAATATTATATTCTATATTTTCCAATATGGAGTATGGATATTTATTGCTGTTATGATTTTATGTTATTCAGGTTTTATTCGAATAATAATTTGGTGTAAATTTATTTATAGAGAGGAAAATAATATCTTAGGCCTACACCATGTTTTACAAAAATGAAAGTATTGTTTGTTAATTACGATTTAAATAGAAAACGAATTATGATTTTTGATGAAACTTTTCCTGTGTTAAGTATTGCCTTATTTTGTTTTTTTACATCTTTAATATCACACAATAGACGCCATTTTGGTTAACGTGTGCTAAAATTATTCGCGCCAAATTGTTTGTCTCATCAAAATCTAAAAATGTAGAATCCCAAGACTAAGGCTAACATTTTAAATATTGTATTCCCCTCTCCCTAAGAACTGAAATTGAAACACGTGGTGTTTATAAGCAGCGCCTTAATACAGACAATATTTTTCTCTTCAAGATCTTGAAGAGAAAGTCTTAAATTGAAAAAGATAAGTTAAATCAGTATAGTACAAATAATTTGTTTCACTAAGATTTTTAAATTAAAGTATGACTATTACGTGTTTCAATTGAAATGTTTCTCCGCGTCATTCCAAAAATCCAAAACTGAAAAACAAGGCTTTTAGTAAGCAGCCCCTTTTATAAAAAATATTCTTCAAAATCATGTTTGGAAATCATAATACATTTAAAAGGTTAAGGATTTTCAGCTAGTATTGCCACTGAAATTTTTATAAATCTTTTTACTGTCAAAATATCTGTTGCGCGCTCAATAAGTGACGGGTTTTCTAAGTTTTACATTACTTGTTTAATTAAACAATTTATTGTAAAAAACGCAATAAATAGATTTCAAAAACGCAACATTTTTTCATCCATACTATTTTGATTTATAATTAACTGTTTAGTAAGTAAGAGCCAAAACTGGTTTTACTTCATTGATTAAGAGAAATATTGAAGAAACTGTAATAGATTTTTCCTCTTACTTTTACTTTCTCCCCCTATACCATAGTATATGGAGAAAGTATTGTATTCGTCAAAATTTTCGAGTTTGAGTTTTTGGTGGAAATATCCGTTTTGGGCCCCCCTGAACCTAAAAAAAGTGGTTTTCGGAGTGATGTCTGTGTGTGTGTCTGTGTGTCTGTGTGGATGTTATCATACCTAGAGCCTAAACCAGTCGTCCGATTTTGATGAAATTTGGTATAGAGGTACTAATCGACGGTATCTCCAGGCATTTTTCATTTTTGTGAATTTTTTATTTTTAAGGGTAATTTTCCTATAAAAACCCTTAAAATAACGGAAAAATCTACTTTTCTCAAAAACGGCTCTAACGATTTTCATTAAAATTTTATAGTTTATTAGGGACCTAAAGTACTATAAATAGTAAAATTTTAATCAAAATCGTTCGAGCCGTTTTTGAGAAAAGTTGGTTTTTCCGTTATTTTATGGATTTTTATGGGAAAACAACTTAAATACAAAATCACCTCTCCTACCCCACCCTACGAGTCAGCGTGAATCTGTTTAATAATTTAAATACGTTTGTGAGAAAGTATGTGCCAGTTCCTGGTACCGTTTATTTTGGTTTATATTTAACCGTTTATCAGCGAAAGACATAAAGGTATTTTTACAAAACCTTTTCACTTTTTCAGTCACTGCCGGCCTAATTTCTAACAAGCATGATGGAATCCGTTATTCTAAATGCAATGCTTTACACATAAATAAATAGTTGTTTAATAGATAGTTTTTAGTTAAATTGCGAAATATACAATATTTCTATTTGTAATTTAGTATGGAAGTTATATTTATTCAAAGAGTTAACTCTCTGTGCATCGCCCGCCAACTATAGTGATCTCTTGACTCAAACAGATTTATTTAAAGCCATGTTTCACTCTGGCATAGGCGTAATATTAAAATCAAGCATTTATTACAAATTAGCCTAACTACAATAAATATACTTTTTCTTCAAAATCAGCCGACATAAGACAATATTTATTTTGTTGTTTAGTTACTATGGTAATTATATTCATAGCAATAAAAAAAAGTTAATTATGTAAAAATGTTTCTTATTCTAAGAATATTTTTAAAGCTGTATAACTCAGTGACTGAAAAAACTAAAATTACGAAATACATTTTTTTATAGTAAACGTCTTTAATTTAATGGAACACTTAAAAATTTTCAATATTTCGGAGTTTAAAAAAAAAAAGAAAAGTATGTATTAATTAAGTGTAAATTTAGTATTACATTTAAGAGGGCTATAAATATTTTGAGTGGGAAAACAATTTTCCCCTCAATATGGACGTGAAAATATAAAAAATTTCATGGAGAATATACATGGGGTTGTAGTTTGTGAATAACACTTTTGTTTATCGAATTATTCAGTTTTTTGTGAATTCAAAAATGAATTTCCTTAAGTAACCGGAATAAAACATATTTACATTTAGTAGATATGTACAAAAGATTAAATTAGAATATTCCCTGGGAAATGTTTTCATTAATCTTTAACCTTTTATAAAACGTGTTTACAGCATATAACTTTAAGGTTATTTATAGAAAGAAATGAGTTTATATTGGTTATTAATAGAGTTCAACTGGACTGATTTTAATAAATTTGGTGTCTTAGTAATGCGTTTCTTTGTCACATTAAAACGTAATAACTAGTAGTTCAGTGAACAGTAGACTTCGCTCGTTGAAATAACAAATAAATGTGGTTTTGAGCTTAGGTTAAAAATAGTGTGCCAGTAAGGAAGTAAGAACAAGGTTTAGCCAGTGAAACATTATTTACAATTCCGCGATTCCGGGATTTCTAGTTCTCGTTTTTATTTCTTTTCTTGAGCTTTAACTGCTAAAAATGTTCTTTTAGAGGCATTGTGTTTTATTTAGGATAATAATGCGTAAGATAGATAAAAATAACGCGTTATAGAGGGACAACATAGAATTAAATATTTACAAACTTAAATAACTAAAACTTAACAATGTATTTACATTTCCATAACTTCCATATCATATATCATATTCCAATATTAGAAATAATGAAAACAAACGATGTTAAAGCGTCGTGATAGTGATCTCAATCCACGTACCAACACTTCCCACGGTGTCCTACGGTCATTTTTTTGTATGTCCTTTATCGCCGCGAGGTTTCATTTGTTTCATCTCATTTTGTAATTCAAGTAAAGCTAAGTCAAATACTTTTATGAAAATTACAGTTAAATTCATTGATTTATCCTCCACACTTTCTTATAATAATATGTCATTTTTGGGCAAATGATATATTCCTAAATTACTATTCAAAACAGGCCTAGTTTTGTTAGCAGTCTTGTAGTAGGAACATAAAAACTGGTGTTTTCAAAATAAGAAATTTGAAATTGATAAATATTTCTATACAATTCTATTTACGAAACTTTTTTACATTTATGAAAAAAATTACAATAATTTTTACTACTTTTTATGTAGGTCTAAAGTTAAACATTTTCCTTTCGTTACTGAACGTGATTGTTTCTTGAGCTAATAAATTTCTTAATTTTACTTCAATAATTTTTTTAGTGGCATATATGAATTATTTAAACCTTTATCTACAAAAAAGCTATGGAACACTTTTGAATTGGTTTAGAATAAACGTAGAAAAACATGGTTGAAATACAAAAACTTGGACGATTTTTAACAAATTCGAAGTTTACGGCCATTTTGTGAGCTTACCGTTAGAGATACGGAAAAAATGAAGAATACAATTTTGTTTAAAATTTAATTTGCTATAGCAAAATGGTATTAGTTTTTAAATTCGACTTACGGTTAAACCACAAACTGGCTTTGGAAAAAAGCTTACACTCAGAGAAACGGTCCGGCTGCCATTTTTATTTTATTTAAGGGGTTAAAAATGAAAAATGGAAAAAACCGTATATATACATGGCTCGGCCTAGGAATAAGGAATATTCATGCAAAAAATCATCAAAATTGGTCAAGGCGTTTGGCCGTAATCGTGAGACAGACACACAGACATACAGACACACAGACACACAGACGAAATGCCGAACGGTCGAGTTAAATAAATCGGAGACCTCGCTTACGCTCGGTCAATTATTGTCAAATAACCGACTTTAATGTAATCGGTTAACCAACTTAATAGTAAAGAAATGATCTTAGCCTTTTGTGTTTTTAATACGAAATATTTGAATATGTGATAGTTTAGAATTATTTTGGGATGTACAGTACTCATGACGCTTCCAACGAGGCAAACATTATTAATGTGTGCCCAGTAGAACCACAGAAATTCCAGCATACACTCTTATCCTGTACGTTCCCTGTTATTTTGTTAATCTAACCTAACCTAAAACAATTATTTTTGATTGGGAAAAGTAACTGACTGCTTGTAAAATTGGTGCTATGGTAGTGAAAGTTAAACAAAATTATGTTTACATTCAAGACAAATGTGTTTTTTCAGACTAGGCCTAACCTGTGTCACTTGTAATCCTAATAATCAGTTACAAATTCACATACCAAATTATATATTATTTCGGCAAATCTATTCCCAGAGTCCATTAAATAATTTTAACTAATAAAATAGTTTCTGTAGTTTCTGAGAACTTTCAGTGGGTGAATCTAATTAAAATCGAAAAGAAAGTACATCGATCATGAGTAAAAAACCTTGACGTAGAAGTGCACAATGACTACGGGGAAACAACAATCAACAGTACAATTAAATAGGATTTGTTGTCGCCTAGACGTATACCGGTGTTAGTCGTCTACACTGCTGTCTGTCTGTCATGGGAAAGTCTAAACATTGATTCCAAATTCCTTAGTGTATTTATTCCTGACATTTCAAAGAGAAACTCTTCCTGTACAGTACCTGGTGTAGTAATTAAGAAAGTTTATTTTTTGCATGTTTGATAATTAAGATTAGATCTCCAAGTGTTGTGAAAACTTTGACTTAAAAATAATACATGGGGAATTTGTAGAGCGTGTAGAAAAAATATAAGTATATTTGACTTTGTTATTCAAAGTTGTTGAACTGTAGTTGAAAGAAAATATACACTTTCATAAGTTATCTAAAAAAAATTAATTTCCATATATTAAGTCAAGTTTTGTATGTTTAAATTCACTTCTAAAAATGTTTATTGTAATGCACGCACGGCTTCGCTCGCAGTTATGAATAAATGAACGAAACAAATATGGAGTAAACATTGAGAGTTCACTCGCCCAAAAACGAATAGCGTGTTTTGTCCAAACAATCTATATTTTCTATTAGGCTCACATACATGATCGCCCAAGCGGCAGTAAGTGCAAAAGAAACGATTGTCGTTAGTCATATCACGTATTTTATACGATCAATATTTGACACCTTAGACACAAACTACATTAATTACATACAAAGTGAACTAAAAGTCTGGAGATAAATCTGTAACTTTTGTGAGAGTTATTGGAAAAAACCAAACTCAGGTAATGTTTACTAGGTATAAAGATGTACGCATAAAATAACGTTGTTACCATTTCCAAAATCGGAAATTTTGGAGGCAGCTCAAACATTTTAAATGAAAATACTTGCCTTGTGACTCCTTATTTTAAAGGTATTGGTACAAGAATGTAAATGACGAAAACTAGAAGTCTTTATCTTATTCCTATCTAAGTTATTTACGGTTAAAGGGGAGCTGAACGGTTTATATGAGCCCATGTTAAATTTGCTAAGTTCGGGTACACTGTTCTCGAAAACCGTTATACCTACAGGTTTCAAATTTTTACTCAGTTATTATGCATGCCTGGAGAGTACCTGGAACTAAAATTTTGTTTGTATGGTCAGTATTAAAGAAATTACGATTTAAAAAAAAATATATCTTTACTTGGCATAAAAATTATTATTTTTTTATTTTTTATTTTTTTTAATTTTACAATATTATAATAATTCTAGTTCCACATATTGGTACCTATGTCAGAAATATTGGATAAAAGTTTCAACAAGATATCTTCATTAGTTCCTGAGAAACATGCACAAATGTTCAGAAATCGCAAGCAAAAGTAAACTTTTCACTTATAAATATTTTACCTCAAAAGCCTCCAGGACAGTAATATTGAAATAGGTTATGTTATATTTCAAAACTAATAACAATGTTTCTTGAGTTTCCTTCAAACTCAGAGTAATCATTACTGTCATTTACTATGCATAATTTTTTCCTAGAAGCGCTGGGTGGTGTAGGCCTAGGTGCTAAAGCCACATTTACAAGTTCTGAGTTGGGCCTAGGGTCATTCTCAATTCTAGTCTGTTATTAAACATTCACTTTTTAATACCTATTACCCTGAAACTTCCTTCTCTTGAATGTAGAACACTTCCTGCCCATACTGAACACAGACACAATAATATAACACACTAAAGATTCGTTATAAATAAATAATAATATCAAACTAGTTCTTCAATGTATAAGCCTACTAAAACACATAACCATGAAGTTTATTATAGTAAACAAACACATTCCAGCTGTCTGCTAAACCCATAAGCCACTTCTAGTAATACTATATTGCCAAAATTGAAACTTGAAAAGAACAAAAAAAGGATAGTTACACTGTAATAACTCCCACCGTATTGCAAGCAATGTTTAAAAACTCTGAATGTACTGATTTAAGAATTTTTTTCGCCGTTTTAGTAAATTATTTATATTAAGTGTTATATATTTTCATTTTCAGAAATAACCAAGGAAACCAAAATTACAATAAAAATGTTTTATTTTTTTTTATTTTTTTTTGTTCAGCTCCCCTTTTTAAGACGAGAATGATTCAAGTCCTTCTAACGTTTTAGTGACTGATTGGTGAAGAGGAGCCAAATCCAAGAAATGTTTACTAGGTACTAGGATGTACTTTTTTATGTATGGGGTAACTTTGCCCCCGTTTCAAAAATTGGAAATATTGGGGGCAGCTCAAAATTTGTATACGCAACCCCCTGTCATGTAAGCATTAATTACATGTAACCCTGTTAATACATTTAAAATGTAAAGGTATTAAAAAAAAGAACTAACAGTGCAAATTTGAGGCCTCTGTCTCAACCCTACTACAAATTACAACAGTCAAAAGATTCTGACGAAGACGGCTGTGAACGGTGAAACAGCGCTGTAGTGCAACTACAAAAATATTAAGAATTTCTCCGACTACTGTATAAGGTAAACTATATATTGTATATATATCAGCAATTCGTAAAAGCGAATAAACTTTATAAACCTTTACGGTACTATAAAGAACATAATAATCAAAAGATTCTACAGTACTACAATTCTATTTTTTGAATATGCACTTTTTAGGTAGGTACCAAGTCACAATTAAATAATACAATGAATTGCTTTATAATGCTGCAAGTGTTGTGTTTTAACGATTTTAATGTGTGACGAGTGAATGAAAAAAAAAGCAAGAGGTACCTGATGATGAAGTTGTTAATACTTCGAAACATGTAGTAAACGTATGGATCAAAAACAATTTGAAGTCACAAGACGGACCTTATAAGGTAATTCATTGTATTATACCATTCTATTTTTGGGAAAACCAAAAGGGTGGTTTCATTCCACCAGTGGACTTTGGCTATTCTGAGCTATTGTTACCCAAGTCTTACCTGTAGTTGAGTATTTTCCAGTCTTGTATTAGTCTCATGCCAGTTTTGTTCTGTAAAACATATTCTTTCTTCTACTTTATCATGGAGTTAACAGAGCGAGAACGTACAGTGATAATGATGCGTGGTTATGGTCATCAGATTCGATCTTACAGTGAAGTGAGACATTTATTTAATGATTTATTTCCCGACCGACAGCCTATATCAAAATCTACTGTTGAAAACCCATCAAACGTTTTGAAGTAACAGGCTCTGCGAAGGATTTCCCTAAATCAGAAAGACCAAGAACAGCAACAACCGGAGGTTTTGCAGTCTGTTGTCGAAAACCCACATGTTTCAACTTATCTACAGAATTCGGGATTTAACAGACATCGATCTGTAAATTTTTACATGAAGAGAAGTACAAACCATTCAAAATCCATGTTGTCCATGAGTTAAACGAAGAGTCCAATTTTGTGACGAAATAATGACTTAAATCAATAACGCAGCAGTTGTATTGACCAATTTTGTATTTAGTGACGAAGCAACTTTTATGCTTAACGGACAAGTAAATAGACATACTTCACGTCTGAGAGTGATGAAAATCCTTACTGAGTACGAGAGCAACATCCTCAAAAAATCAATATTTGGCTAGGTGTGATAGAGGATCGTGTAGCAAGAAGAAAACCTAACTGCTTCGTTAGTTCATTGAAGGTAACCTAACTGCTAAGGTGTGCTTAGCTATGCTTGAAAATGAGATCGTTCCAGCTATCCGGGCATTTGTAAATGATTTCGAAAGTATTTGGTATTAACAAGACGGAGCTCCTTCACATTATGGTCAGCAAGTATGCCAGTATTTGGATAATGTGTTTCCAAATCGAAGGATAGGCAGACGGGTACATTGAGCGGCTTGCTGGATCACCAGCCTGGTCACCACTGGACTATTTTGTGTGGGGATATGTTAAAAACAAAGTGTAGAAAACTAAACCACAAGACAATGATGACCCTAGAAATATAATTTTACAGGAAACACAAAGTATTCCACAAGACGCGTTGCAGAGGGCAGTTCACCATTTTTACACTGCACTAGTACATTGCCAAGCCATCGAGGGAAAGCAGTTTGAACATTTCCTGTAGTATCTTGTTGAATTTGTGAGTATTGAACTTTTATTATATACAACTTTTTTTTAATATCTTTAGCTCTTTTTGTATCACTTTATCGGCTGCTATTATGAATAGGGTAGAGATAGAGGCCTCAAATTTGCACTGTTAGTTTTCTTTTGTTAATACCTTTAAAATAAGTGGTCACATGACAGAGGTTTGGATATACAAATTTCGAGCTGCCTCCAATATTTCCAATTTTTGAAACTGGGGAAAAGTTTCACCATACATAAAAAGTACATTCTAGTACCAAATAAACATTCCTTGGTTTTGGTTCTTCACAAATCACTCACTAAAAAGTTCGAATTACTTGAATCATTATCGTCTTTAACCGTAAATAACTTTAGATTTGAATAAGATAGAGACCTCTAGTTTTCGTAATTTACATTATCGTATTAATATTTTTTAAATAAAGGGTCACAAGGCAGGGGTTTGAATTTAAAATTTTTGAGCTGCTCCCAAAATTTCCCATTTTGAAAATAGTTGTCTTGTGCGCAAAAAGTACATCTTTATACTTATTAAATATTTCCTGATTTTTTTTCCAAATACTCACTAAAAAGTTACAGGGGTGTCTCCAGACTTTTAGTACACCCTGTAAATTGATTTGGTGAATGTCTGAAGTGAATGGACCGGCTGATTCATAAGCGGCTTAGACAGGCTATTAACATGCATTTAGTCCAGTGAAATCAGAAAAATGGGATATTTACTAGTTTTTCTATTTACTCTAGGTTTTAGCCCATAGCTACAAATGAACTAATTCCCATCCAAACTCCATTTAAGATAACATAATTGTGTTTTTATCAAATAAAACGTTTCCTGTTGACATTGTCAAAAACACGTGAAGGAAAATTTAAGATCAAGAAAATGATCGACGATATTTGATCTATTTTCTTAAACAATAGAGGTTTTTCAATCTTATTCATTCTAATTTTATCTCTAGCAACTTAATTAAGCAAATAATTTTACAAGACCAAAAATGTTCAGTGGCAAATTTAATATTAAAGTAGTCTTTTAGTTCCACGATGAAATTTTTTCAATTTGAAAAATATTGAACTGACTTGAAACAAATTTCGATATATTGAAGCATAAAGAATACATTTAAAGTGGCAAATAAATAAGCAATTATCAGTACCGAAGTCATTGCTTGAATCTACTTTCACCTCATAAATAAATTTTGTATCCACTAAGTCTTTAGCATCTTACTCTAATGAATTGACACAGTTCGCTGAAGTGTTAGTTATGACAACCGTACTTTATTTAACACTATTAATCACTTCTAATCTACTCTATTTATATGCTCTTAAAGGATTAGAGATCCATGCAGAGCTGTCAGAGATATCATTAATAATACTTATGAAGTAAGGATGGATTCTAAGTGCAGATTAATTATTTGCACCAGTTACAACAATCTGTCTATCCATGCATCTAGTAAATAACTAATGGGGGAAAAGAAAAGTTCGTTGATAAAATTCGTTTTTGGTCTTACAGAATAGTTTACAGATTGATAGGATTTTGTAGCTTACTTATGTCAGTTCTTGATGAAACCCCATATTATGGGATGGAATTATTAACAAAAAATCTGTTTCATATGAGATAATGTAATTTTATAATCATTCACAGAAAACGTAATAGTAATCATTTTTACGCCAGGTGACAATATTTCAGTAATACGTTACACAGATTCAAATTCTCTGTCGAAAACTTCAAAAGCAGATCAAAACTATTTAAAACATGTTGGGGAAAGGCTATGCCAATGCATTTCATATGGAGATAGAGGCCTACCACTTACCATATACCCCCCATGGTTGCGGCGGTAGATTGCGGAGTTATATCGGCATGCATGGACAACCGGTGCTTAAATTTATTTAAACTAATCTAACCTAACTTGACCTGGTTTGTTTTCGATGGCTATTTCCAAAGCCAAACTGCTTTGTCCTAAAACTATTAGGTTAGTTTTCAGGCCAAACTAATTTGTCCTGCGTAGGTCTAGTAAGAACCAGTTTGTCTCGACTCAGGTATTTACAAAATAATTTGTCCTGAAATCGAGTTTGGCCGGTAACATACATATTGATTTAGGATTATAAAAAGTTATAAAAAATGTTTTGTTTAAAAATAAACTGTTTACAATAACTAAGAAACTGACAGCTTTTTACATTTAATGTATTTATTAAAAAATACATAAATCATTAAAACTGTTAAATGTTGCTTTGTCTCTTTAAATTAAGCTGTGCAAAGTGTTGTACTTGGGACAGATTAGGCACGTACCTTCATTGTGTATTTACTTCAGGTTGGCGGTACCGTAGGTGTATTGTTACGTGAGGAGGCACGTGCCTAGTTAAGTGGGCTAAGTGACGATTGTTGGTAAGACGTGACTAATGAGATGTTCTGACTGACTGAATGATGGTATAACCGCATGACTGAGTCAATGAAAGACAGTCTTTATGAGTAATTTGGTGATATGATATTTTTGTAAATAAATGAGATTTGCTCAATCTGTAAGTTGCAGATGATTGAATTATTGATAATGAATAATTAAACGTAGACTCATAATCACATTATGGGTATGAGATCATAATCATTCGTCTGTGATACTACCAAAGTTAAAAACACTGTAAACATTTTACTTTTGCTAAAAATTTTAGTTTTACAACCTTAAATTGTAGCAAAAATAATAAACTCAGATTTTGAGATGTTTTTG
>JAGFPH010000054.1:1046550-1078297 GCA_018207615.1 Philaenus spumarius | reverse complement strand
GGACCAAACTTTATTAAAACATGGACATTCATATTTACAAAAATAATTTATTTTACTTGAAGAATACACAGTTCAGTTATTTGTTATTGTTTACCTTAAATATGATTTAGTGGGTGGAAAAGTGCTCATATAAAAATCATTGAGTATGCTTTCCAGCACTCCTATAAGCAGGCGACAAAGTTAACTCAATGTTTTTTATATGGACACTTTTCCACCCTCAGGGTCATAAGTGGTTCTTTCTACCCTATAATGAGGCAGAAAAGACCTCTTAATAAGAACTCTTAAGGAAAAGTATTTTACACCACTTCCCCTTAAAAGACATAACAACAATGTGTTTTTGTGCATTATAAATAAACAAAATTTGTTTTGAACTTGTTCGAAAAATTTTATTTTGAAGTACATGATAACGAAATTATTATACTAAAGTTTTAATTCAAAATTGTGTAATGTTAAAAATAATGTACAAGTGCACTAACACTAATCTAAATAATTTGTCTCATAAACTACGGCATGTCATAGTGCTATCGGCAAATTTCGGTGAACTTGCGTCTTCTGTCAGACGAATGATTATAACTCTAGGGTTAAATGATGATGGTTGCATGAAAAATCAGAAGTCGTTGTAGTACAAAAATCAGTGTTCTTTATAGACTAATGGTAGCTCAAATTTGAAGGATATTGTCAAACACAGAACATTGCTAAACGTGTTTTCTCACCCATTTTAGCAACGATGTGTATTCAGGTTAATTAATAAACTTACCTTGTAAACTATCCAAAGTATCTAAGTAAGATTTATCCTTCAAAATTCTTCAATCTTGATATGTTTATCAAAATACTACGTATCTTATGGGAACTTGTATTTTTGCAAACTCTTTTGCAAATTTATCTAACACCAAAACATTTAAAAAGAACTATTGTTTACAAATATACAAAGTAAGGTAAACAATTTTATCAGGGATGAACGATTTCCCCGCACACAGATTGACTTTCAGCATGCGTCTACATTTACGCGAGAAAAGATAAAATTACGTAGAATGACACAATGACACAAATTATTGTTGGTGTGGACCTGGCGTAAGTGGCAAATATTTATCTCAACGACTGAAGTTGTATGAATCAAACTTCATTAAATCTTTTTTTTTTTTTATCGCCTAGCCCTAAAAGTTGTGGAGGTACGGCATAAAGTCGGGGTACACTAGAATTAATTAATGATCGACCGCACAAATAATTCGGACAGAGTCCGGGTCTTTTCCGATTGAGTGCTAGACTTTTTGTCCCTCTTAAATTTTGTACCTGGCGCTAACCTAACCTAACATAATCAAACGCAAGATATCTTTTAAGTGTTATCTTTGGGTTTATCATTACATAAGTAGGCCTATAGGCTAGTATTAAATTATTTTCAGAGTGTTGGCTTTGGTCTACTAATTAACCAGTGCAGTGCTAAATTTTATCTCCATCCTCGAAATCGTTGTCAGCGAGCCTAAGTTTGCAGTTATATCTGCACCAAGGAGACAACTTGTCAGTTACTTTACAGCCATAATAATTAAATTTATTTTTGATTGGTTACCATGGCGATTATGTAATAATCACGTTAGTGAATAATTTTCGTTCTTAGATAAGAATATTTGTACTAAATATACTTACTCCTTTTTCTCCCTTTTATTCCCTTCCTCAGTCTTCTGCGCAGGCGCTGCTAAGCCGACTACGAACAGGAAGGACCATATGACCTGCAACAACAAACAACTTTAATACTGATACATGTAGTGAACATGTTATTGAATTTGTATTGAAAACTCATTGTGGTTTCGCAATTTATAGGCTGCTTATGATATTTCTTTGAAATTTAATATAAAAAAATACTGTCATTCACCCAAAAACCTGGCCTACTACATCACCCTACTATACTGCCATTAAGGTGAAAATATCAGAGTATCCAATAATTTGCTTTACTGGACTGTAGATGGGGAGCAAGCAACGAAGCCGCAAATCACCACGGGGTTGGTGAGCGAAGCGATCAAGGGCGTAGTCCTCTAATTATATATAAAGAAAATATTTCAGTAATTTAAGGGATAATAATTCCAAATCATTTTAATATTTTTCATTTAGGTGGATTTTTGATACTTTTGTTGTGACCCTAAGAAACGGGCATGTTTCCGCATGGATGATGTACTAAGATTGAGTTATATTGGAGGCGAAAGGACACGAAATCCCCTTTTAAGGTAGTGTTGTCTACGCTATAGTTTTAAATAAATTGATTTACAAAGTCAAAACCATTATTAAAAAAAAAAAAAAAACTGGATGATCTGCGGTTTTCAAGACATTTAAAAAATGTTACATAAACTCCATCCCCTTTCTATTTTATTAAAATACTGCAGGTAACATTTTGAAAAACTTTTGCTATTCCAACCATTTCAAAATGGCAACCCTCGTAGATACATTTGTTTTTAGAAAAAAGTGCATGAATAAAATACATTTATTTTAGAAAGATTTTTTAAATATTGTTTTTATTTGTACTTATACTGCCCTTTTAAATTTCTTTCGTTTTTAAATTGGGTAGTTTTCAGACGTTGGTCCCAATATCTCTTTAAAGGAGTACAACTATGTAGGTATACAGAAATCTAGTAATACAGTTTAAAATCCTTATAAAATTTCGTGTTCTTAAGACCCATGTAATTATTGTAGATTAACTTTAAGAAATTTAAACGGCTACCATTTTGGAAATATACAAGAGAAAATTCTGATTTTAGCCTGGTAAATATTTACATAACAAATACGTTTAATAAATTTGAATTCTTTATTCTATCTACTTTTACAGACTAATATTTAAAAAAAAAGAATGGTGCTTAAATGGGAAATAAATTTCTTTTCGGACCAAATTTACTGAAACTTTTATTTTATTTTAACCAAAAGAACAATTCTACAAAGCTGATAATTTATTACCTATTGACGTAAAACAATGAAATAAGTATTATGTTTGTAATCAAGATATAGAACTTTTTAGTTTATTTTCTTTAATTAAAATAGTTTAGAGATATTTAACATTAAGAAATTTAAAAGGCTGCCATTTTTTAAATATATGAGAAAACTTTCTATTTTTTGGACTCTGGCAAACATTGTATAAAAATTATGTTTACTACATTTTAACTCAATATCTTATCTGTAAAAAAAAAAATGATTTAAAAATTACGTATAAATAGGAAATGAAACGTTTTGAGACCTACGTTTACTGGAACGTTGATCTTACTAAATTCAAACTCAAGCCACAATTATTCTAAAAGCGGTTTCATAGAAGTACGAGGCACCTGTATAACGTGTTGATGTTTCGATGGTATTAATATTATTTTAGTAAAACTTGGGCTTTTACACGTTATGTAATTTATTTAATTACTTCCGAGTTATTTCATTATTCCAAAAACATTATTTTGTGCAAAGCGTTGTTTTGTCTATGATTTTAAAAGTACTATAGTGTGGCTGGAGTTCCGGTTCTGTCCTTCACTCCACTCTCCGTTGAAAACAACTAAGTAAAATAAATCAAATATTTTGAAACCAATTATAAAATTAAGAAAGCGGATATGTAAATGTCTGTGATTAGTTACTGTAGTTAATCTGTGAAATTTCTTACCAGAACTTTGACCCCGACAGCAGGTGGCAGCGGGCTAACCACATTCCTAATAGTTGGAACCTCTTCCGACGATTCTGTCAAATTATTTTATTCGTTTGACCTTCGTCATGTTGTCCCCAAAATAACTTTCTCCAGGAAATATAATTTAGAAAGTTTCACATGACTGTATGAAAGTCATACAGTGTCACCGTTGATATTAGAAAGCAATAAACATTTTAAAGATGTTGAACTAAAGTGGTTCAAAATAGTATAAGCTTGTTACGGGCGTTTTATGCTAATCCTTCGTTTTATTTTGATAATATAGCAATTTGGCACCGTGGTGCTGATGGAATTAGTTTTTATTTGAAAAAATACTTAGTTCATCATTGTAGGTAGACATGGAAGGTATACAAGTTAAGCGATCATGTAGGCCTAACTGAAACCAATTTCCGAAGGTAGTTTAACCTTCTAGTACATAAGGATGGACACCGTACGTCAAAGCATTTCTATTCTAATCGTGCTATAACGGGTACTATAGGTGCATTGATTTAAAAAAAATTAATATTGCACTAAAACGTTGAAAAATAAAGCACTGTTTGCTTTACTTCCGCCGCCTTACCGCACACAACTATGTGTGCGTTATGTTCTTTAAGTAATACGTTTAAGGAGTTAAATTGAAATGTACATCAAGCGATCTTGTAGGCCTAACTGAAATCAATTTCCTATGAAATTTAGCTTAAACCTTATATAAGAGCATAATGAAGTACACCGTCAATTGCATTTCTATTCTAACCGTTCTATGACGGGCTTTATTGGCGGTTTACTTAAATAGTGTAGTAAAATTGTGTAAATATGTAGTTCTAAACAAATCGAAAGCCAAAGAACAAACTAGTCATATCCTGTCAGCTTTAAAGTGAGTCGACCACTGTTTGCTTTACTTTACCGTCTTTCCACAACATTTTGTGTATTGAGTTGTAAGACGTTTATTGTTCAGCAATAAGTTTAAGGTTAAATGGAAAACAATACTTCATTAGATTAATTATTTTACTGATTATCTTTAACGTATTTATTATATTTTACAATAGTGTTTGATAGTATTACCAAAAAAATCAATTGTTATTGTCTGAATGAAAGATATTGTTTGAATAAATATAAACAATTTAGACTTTTTTTATTGACGTTTACTGGAATATTTGACCGCACCTAAACTTAAATATTAGATGCTAATTTTTGTTTTATTTGGCTTGTGACATATTCTTTATTATGGATATTTAAATATACGTTTTCAATTTTAAGAATTAAAAATCAATAATTATGTACACAAATTGAACTCTAAACCCTTTACTAGAGATCTTCTACCCTATCTTTTAACCGGGTTTATCTTAAACTTAAAAACAAAATAATAGCTAAAACGTACCACAACATAATGGATAGGATCATTGAAACATGGGTAATGGAACAAAACAAAGAAACAACAGGTGATAATAGCTGGGCTTTGAAAATTGAAAACCCATAATATTGACTCAGGTATTGCACTTTCACAAAATACTAAATGTTAAGGAGAAAACGTTTGTATCGATTTTGTTACGATTTAATTAAAAAACTCTTTGATTTTGATAAAACTTCCATTGGTGAGTTAAACTTTTCAGTTAAGTTAATGAGGGATGTATTGACGTATTCCTCAAAATCGGAACTGTAGTGGTTAAAGAATTCAATATTCAATCTACTATTGAAAAAACTACGGCTTGGTTACCTTTAATTAATTTTCGTTTTCTAAATCGTTAAAAATAAAGATAACACGTGAGAAGAAGAACACGTGAGTCGTTGAAACTCGTTTGACAATCAAATGTATTTATGTCAGATTTGTATTTTGTGTTTTTATTTTTAGAAATCATTTTTGATCATGAATCAAGCTCGATTATATTTATATGTTTTAGAAAAAATATATGTAGAATTACCTAATTCGCTACATTAACACATAGGCCTACTTTTCAAAGCTAAAACTAGCAAATATTGTTTTAACTGTGATAAACAAAGTAATAAATATTTCGACACGACTTGTATGCCTTAAAAAATACTACTTTTATGACACTGATTAAGGTATTATTTTTACAAAAGACAAATAATTTAATATTGTAGAAAATACGTGTCCCTACATATCTAAGCAATGGACTAAGTAAAGATTTCTTCTAGGTATTTGCCTAAACACATAAAACTACTCAAGGACCGAAATATTTTTCGTCCATAAATCTACAGTATTATTTTTTTACAGATAATGAAAAAAAAATATTGCCTGTCATTAAAAAAGGTAACATTTTTGTATCTTGTGAAATGTTTGTAAAACGAACGGTTTAGAATCACCAATTCGAAACTAGTAAAGAAATGTTTTTTCTCAAACTGGGTCTTTAAAACATCAAGTAGCATCAAAATTTAAATTATATACCTTCCACCGTTAAAACGATGTGATTGTTAAAAATACAAAATGGCGGCTATATACAAACCCAAACATTTTAGAATATTATGTACATATACCATAAAAATTGCACATAAATAACATCATCCTAAACATTAAATTTGTATATTTGTTATGAATGTGCTAAACAAATGAGCAAATTATATTACTACCCATTGTCATGGCTATATAGAGAAAAATAAAATATCATCTACCTAGGCTAAACGTAAATATTTGTATATTTTCAGTTAATAAAGCTACTAAAATACGGTTGAAGAAAGAAAAACAACAAAGGCTATGACAATTCTACATTCAATGTAGTATAGGCCTGATGTTCCTGAAAAAAGGCCGTGGTTTGGAAAGATATAAGCAGGGAGCCGTTTTGTAAACTTACGCTTTAAAGATAAATGCAAAAGAAAATATAGTACAAGAAATATATATGTAAATTTAATAAAAATAATAAAAAAATTACAAAGCTAATTACAATTCTACATTCAATTTAGTATAACGTTCCTGAAAAAAGTTGTCGTCAGCAAAGATATCAGCAGGAGGCGTGTTGCAAACTTACGCCTAAAAGATAAATGAAAAATAAAATACAGTAAAATATGTAAACAAAAATTATAATTTAAAACATTAAAAATAAAAACGAACTTTCAATAAAAATGTAAATAATTTCAAATTAAACTACTATTCAATCACTAAAACTAGTTTATCCAAAAACTGGAATCACAAAAAACACTGTTTAGGCACTGACTGCACACACTCACTAACCAGAAGCACCGGCGATCGCATGTTGAGATGCGCTGATGGCCGCCCACTTTAATATCTCGCGTACATAAAGCACCTTGTATATATAGTATATCCTTGATAACAAAGTGCTGAGGTTCCCCTCTACCTTCACTTTGGGACAAAAGCTCGCTAAATTAAGAAGGGATCAGATAAGGAACTTTCTTTAACACTTCTGTTTGTCTGTTTTCAAGTGGTGGGGGAGAAGGAAGTAAGTCACATGGTTCAAACTGACAATCTTTGACAGAAATCTTAGAGCTCGGTTCCATCACGATGGTTTTAATAGAATGTGAGAAATTAAAAGAAGTTGGGTGACTTAATGACCGAGTTTTGTTAATCAGGTTATGTGTTTTGACTGAACGTTTGTGTTTAATGTATTTTGTTTTCATTTTCCTTTTATTCATTGTGTTTATTCATCTTTCAATTTCTTTATCTGTTACATCTCTCTGTCTCTCTCTATAATTGTTATAAATAATTATATTTTTTGTAGGCCTTAGATTTTACCAGGGGAGCCCCCCTGCGTGCTTAGCACACTTTATATGCACCCGCTTAAAGTTCTTATAGTACAATCTTACACCTCCCCACACATTTCAATTAATCCTTTTTAATTAAAATGTAATATTATTCATAACCTCAAAGCTAAGGTGGCAAATATTATGAATTATATATCTAATCATAACAAATTTATTCGTGTCATTGTAACATTACGACTTAAATGTCGTCAACAATACAAAATCTATTTACGTAACACAGTGTGTAATTATAGTCAGCTCAGTGGTGGATCCAGGGCATCATTTTGGGAGGGGAACTTTCGAGGCGTTGGGGGGGGATTAGAGGATAGGTATTTTGAAATTATCAAACTAAAAATAAACAATTTGGGAGCATTTTCTTGTTACAATTTTCCTTTAGTATTTTATGTTTTTTACAAGATTTTTAAATCTTACTATTTATATTTTGTATAATAGTTGAATAGTAAACCTTTTAATTATTTGAACAGAACTACAGATGTTCAAAGAGTTGACTACTAATAGAAACATTTTACAACTTTGACTTCAAAGAAACAAACTTGATACTAATTATAAATGAACAGTTGACTTTTTAGCTTAAAATATCAACATTTGAAGTTAAATTTATATTGAGTGTACTTAGGCCTAACGCTATAGAGAACGTCTTTGGTTTCCTCCTGATTTTTCGAATCTCTCAATCTCTTGATTGGGTTTAATAGGTATTCTATATCATGGTGAATATAAAAGAGCGTCAATCCAACCACCTTTTCTGAACCCTGGTAGTTCTTGTAAACTACTTCAAGTGCCTTAAGGCATAGACTACTTCATAACATACAGTACTTTGCCGGAAGCGTGAGTAAAACAAATATATCAAAGACCTGTATTAAAAAAAGTGATTACATTGTAATTCTCAAAGCAACACTGCATTATTGTATTGTACTGCCACAAATTCTATTTATCTCTACATCTTTGAAAAATATTTTTTAGATAACATAATTAATTATGCGTATATTCTCAATGTTGTAAAACAAATAATGCAGATTATCAAATTCAAAAAATAATGCCTACCACACGGATTGTTGATGCATAATTCCGAGAACCATAGTCTAAGACCGTTTTACCGCAGAGCTTCAGCATATAATATTAGTACAGACTGATAAAACAAAGACTTGAGTTCAAAATATCGGCTTGGTTGCAATTGATTGTAATATGTACCTAAGATATTTGCCATCAAAATGTATACCTGGCTTCCTATATTCTTCTTTTTTTTAGGTTTGGGGGGAGGGAGACGTCCCCCCCCGTGGATCCGCTACTGAGTCAGCTAATAACAGCAATATATATTATATTATGTATGATATATATCATTACAATTCGAAGTATTCCTTGACAGAATACAATGGTTTTGATATCATACATTCCTTTAATAGGTTTTTTTATTTAGCTGTATTATTTTCATTTTATATTTCTAATGTTAGTCCATGTTAGTATTACTCATATAAGTTTTTTTCAACGAATTTTAAACTACCATCCAGTTTTGCAAAATTATTTCCACTTCTAGTTAAATACTTGTGGTTATTTCATAAGTGGGATATACATCCAGAACTAAGTCTAGCATGCATTATTGTCTGGAGTATACACGTAAATTTGTCATTATATTTAAATTCTGAAATTGTCTCTTCTCTGTGTCCTGCCAACCAACTTTAACATAATCCGAATTGAGCGTTTTTGCAAAATCAATAATATTTCCATATTTCTAACTCAAGTGTCTAAATGAATAGAGATGCCAAATGCTATGATTGAATGAACATGTGCAAATTAAGCCTATTTTAGTGTATTAAGGCTGCACATCCTTGATCATGTATACCGGGTTAGTTAACAGTCTGGAGATCCCCTCTAACTTTTAGTGAGTGGGTATAGAAAAGCCATTTATAAAACTTTTATAAATACTATAAGTACATACTTTGCCCCCATATCCAAAATTGGAAAATTTGGTGACTGCTCTATTTTTTTAAATGTATACCAATGTCGTGTGATTCCTCAAGAACGCAAACTAGAGGTCTCTATCTTAACCCTAGTCAAAATGATGGCCAATAAACCAAAAGCAAAATAATCAAATGAAATTTTGTATACTGTAATTAAACAAACAATTACTACAGTTGCCTACAATTGTCTACAATTTAGAAGCAGTCACTTTTGTAATAACTTACCAGCATAAAATTTTACTGGAATTGCTCATATTGCTTCCCCTTAACGGCTCGTCATGAGAATGTGCCAGTGTGGTTTATAAATGTGAAACCGTTCGCTGCATTGTATCTTGGGGAGTTGGTCGGGTTTCCTGTACAACTCGATTTCTGAAATAATCAATGTACTGTGGTTTTGTTTTGTAAACTCTGTCTTTGGTATGACTCCATTCGAAGTGTCTAGCAGTGATAAGCCCGTTAATAGGGCAGGCCACTAAATAAATCCACGTTTACTTATCCATCGATTTGGAAAAACATCCAAACACTGGTGGACTTGTCGGCCATAATGTGGATGAGCTCCGAATTATTGGAACCAAACTTGTTCAAAATCATTTATGGATAGCTGGAATGATCTGTTTTTGGAGCGTAGCTAATTACACCTCAGCTGTAACGTTCCCTTCAATAAAGAATGGTTCAATAACTCGTCCTCCCATCATAACTAACCATACGTTGATTTTTTTTAGATGTTGAGTGTGTTCTCGCACCTTGTAAGGGTTGATATTGCTCCACCGTTCCGCATTATGTCTATAACCTTAAGCATTAACTCCGGTAAGCATAAAAGTTGTTCATCACTGAATACAATATAATTTTATGTAATTGTTCTGTTATAAATTTTACACACATTTCATAACAAACAATCTGCGGTCGAAGTCATCTACTGTTCAACCTATGAACAAGGTGAATTTTGTATGGTTTGTACTTATTTTGATGCAAAATATTACTCACGAATGTCTGAGAAATCTCTATCTGTCTAGACACAGAATTAGTCGACACATGTGGATTTTCAACAACGGACTGCAAAAATTCCATATAACTCCTCGGTTGTTGCTGATCATGGTCTTCATGACCTTGGACGATTATTAGCAGAGCCTGTTACTTCAAAACGTTTAATTATTTTTCCTACAGCAGATCTTGGTATAGGGTGTCGATCGGGAAACGAATCATTGAATAAATTTGTCACTTCATTGTAAGATCGAATTCCATCACTGTAACCACGCGTTATTTACACTGTTATACGTTTCTGTTCACTTAACCCCATGATAAAGCAAAAGCAAGATGTAATTCAGGTCAATACTGGCAAAAGACTGATGCTAGTATGGACGCTACTCAATCACTGGTAAGACTTAAGAACCAAAACAGTTCAGACTGGTCAGTGTCCACTTGTGAAATGAAGTTCTCATAGTTAGGATTTCCCAAGAATTGTGATAATTCCCTAAAAATTATAATAATTATTATAATTGTCTCCCTGTTTTAATTTTGGTAGGGTAGAGATAGAGAGCTCCAGTTTGAGTCATTTGTTTTATTTTACAAAGACCTTCAAAATGAGGGGCCACACGGTAGGAGTCTACATTTAAAAATGTTGAGCAGTTACCAAAATTTCCAATTTTGGATATGGGGACAAAGTTGACCCATGCATAAAAAAAGTAAATTTTCTGCCTTATAAATATTTGATGAATTTGGCTTTTCTCTACCCACTCACTAAACAGTTAAAGATGTGTCTTCAAACCTTTAACTAAACTTGTATAGAACAAAGAGCTCAGAAAAAACTCTTACTGCATCATAATAAATGTGAAGATCTGAACTCAATTTATAGTCAACAACTAATCTCAAAAACTTAACGGACCTCCTCCAGTTCAACTCCGACTAAATATATTTTTGTTTAGTCAAAAGCGATTCCTTTTTGGGTTTATGCTGAAGTGCAAGACATTCGTTTTCGGTAAATTTAATAAAACTTGATGTTCAGAAAAGTCTAAACCAAAGTATATGATATAACTGGTGGTGTTAAATATAATAAAATTCAAACGAACCACTATTACTTAAGCATATTCATTTAAAAAAATGTTAAAATAATCAATACAAATTGATTTAATATACTAAATTAGCTGTTAATGGACATTCTACTGAAAATAGCACAATGGAAGATTTCAACTGTCAGAGCTATACACTGTAAATAGAGAAATATTTTAAATGGTTAAATAGTATTTTTTAAACCTCCTAAACCTCCTTTTAAATTAGAACTAAATTTCAGCTCTCCCACCAACTTGAGGCTATTTTCTTTAGATTGAAATGTAATTGCATAGTTTCATGTAATTTTACCTACTAGTTCAAATTTATAGACCTATAAATATTTCTAAAAACTTTTGATGTTCTATCCATCCACCAAAACATACTGCGTATGAATATTTAATAGTAAATGCTATGGAGTTGAAATTTTGCAAGCTACTTCTGTGGAAAATAGTTAACCAATTTCTTTATGCTGTATAAAAAGGCTGATATTTCGATTTTTGAAAGTCGAATATCTAAAGAATAGTTTATAAAATATTCACTAGAAGCAAGACATTTGGATTTTAAATGAAAAACAATTGTTTTTTTATTATCTCTTAAAGAATAACAAATATAACAAAAAAGTTAAAATATTAAGTTTTCAAAATAGGCTAAAAACAAACATATTTTAACATTATTAGGTTTTTGTAAATCTTTTTCAAAATTATCCTTTTTCAAAATTGATATCAAAATCTCGGCTCTAGCCCATCGATTTATTTTTTATTTCTTTTCGTGTTAATAACATGAATATTATTTAACCTTGTTGTATTTATATACCTACCTTTTGTCTTTTTCAGTGTATTTTTCTAGTACCCTCCAAAAAATCCCCCAAATTTAAAAATAGTGTGGTTTTTGTTGTAATTAAAGAGTTTTCATCAGAGGGAATCATACATTGTACAAATATTGATCATATTTATTCTAAAACCTGAAATAAATCTCGTTCCAAAACTGATGCAGTTAAATTGTTTCTATAATTCTTTCAAATGCCAACACTTTGTTAACCAATAAAGTAGTTTATGTTTAACTACTTAAGCTTTGTTAAAGCCACTTTTTGCTTTGATGATATCTCATTTTAATAGAAAAATCCTAAAAGTTTAAAAGATTATCCGTTTACAAATCCACTAACCATTGATTCTCACTTACAAACCCTGTTAGCTATAGCTTCCGGTCATCGAGCATATTGATGGCATACTTAGATAACCATCTGAAATACTCTGGTTCAGCAACTATGTATTGACTTTTGTTTACGTCTTCAAAGTTGATGTAAAGATTGTCTAATATTGTTAGTAAACAGGAAATCCCTAATGTCATTACAAAACCCTTGCCTTACAAACCCGCATTCGAAGTAAACAGACTTTACTGGGGACTTTCATGAGTCCTTCAACTAGTTCACTTTTATTTTTGGTCGAGAGTTGCGAAAATTAAAATCAAATATTTCATCATACGACTTCGTCACAAGTACTTTATCATGCAGTGTCGTAATTATGCAGAATAACCAAATGGCTCTTAAAAAAATAGTATCGACGAATTGGTTATTGATTGAAGCCTAATTTTTGTGAATTTGTGATAATATGGTTTCAAATTTCGACTAAGTTATACCTTTACGAAAAGTTAAGATTTACTTATATCTCAAAGAGTGAGCCTCATTGACTGCACAGCTATATCAAGGCCCCAGGGACACCACGGACACCAACTATACAAAATTGGGATTCCCGTTAAAATTATAGAATTTGGCCGCCAAATTGGAGCCGCTAATTTTAAATAAAGTGCACTTCGTTAATGAAAGGTTGCCCATTTAAAGTTTTCTCTGAAACTAATAATTTAAGAAATCCTGATGGTAGCACAGTTAAAGAAATACGTTATCCTACTTCCAGTATGTTTTTATTGTATGCAATCACAAAATGAACTATGCAAACTTTTAAAGTTTTAGCTCTAGGTTCGGACCTACTTACAGTTCGGTTTACTTGGGCTATACACTTCTCACCCTTTTTATTAGTGTAACTAGCATAAGTAAAACGTTGAGAAGAATAATTAACATTAGTGCAGTTTTGAACCGTCATAATTATTAATTCATTTTAGTATATTATTAATTAGATACGTCTACATAATTATAGTTATACATAGTTATCAGAAAAGGTATTTAACATCTTCCTCTTCCATACACAATTACCACAGTTGTTAATTTACAAACAAATTCTCTGAAGAAAAATAAAGTATTAACAAACGGAAGGCGATAATGTTAAAAAAAATATATGGCTATTCTTCTGCTGATAGTTGAAATGGCGAACAGAAGGATGTCGAAGTACAGGAAAATTTCTCCTTGGGAAATGGCAGGTAACGCCAATCATAATAACTGGTAGGCTTTGTCAGCTGGGAACTATTGTAAACAAGTGATTTGCTTTCTTCTTGTATTGTGTAATGTGTGATGGACAGTTGAACCAGTGGCACATTATTGTGTTTGGAAATGTTTTACAAATGCAGATCAATAGATTAGGTACTTCAATTTTACTTTCAATACCTGCTGTGTAAATTGTAAACGCATGTTTGAAAAAAATGAAAACGTAGTTTTTAATACAAACATTATTATATAGATTGTAAGAGACATGCGCAGTACGTTAAACGAGCAAGCGAATCAGTTTAGACCTTATTTCGCATCTGCTCGTTTCGCTTACTAACACCCCGATGCGACGGTTTGCTGCAAAGCAGATGTAAACAGATTATTGTAAACAATGATATTCATCACATATTACTTTCATGTCATATTAAGTATGATTATCTTACCAGACAACTTTTCATAAAAAACTTTTTTTACTTAAAAAATCAAATTCCACTTTTTGTTTCTATTTCATTCTCACGCAGTGGGTATACAGGCTTTATAGATCGTTTCCGTAATATTCCAAAGAACCTGTGATTATTTAAAAATGATGGTGTTAAGGCCTATAAAAAGCAAGTTTCTTTATGGTTGGTTGAGAATGATTTAATTTTTATTTTGCCCTCTACTTCTGGCAAATTTGTAAAGGTAGTTTTGAGTGAGCACTGTCATAATGTTGTTGTTCTAGTATCGATCTTATTTATAGCCTACTTATTGTACATTTTTTAAAGTATGTTTTTTCTTATTATTATGTCCATAATTATAAATTTTATTGAAAGTTAAGTTTTGCACGACTCGTGTCCACGCACAGGCTTCGTGCGTATGTGGGTACTATACCGTAGATTTATAATTATTTAGTTCAGTTACTTTTATGAAACAAAAATTTGAAATAAATACAAAATATTTCACGGAAATGATGATTGATTAGTACAGAGGCACTTAGATCGGTGTAGGGTGGTCCTAGATCCTGACGTAGGGTCAGAGTTTCTGCGTGGACGACAGAACTTTTTTATATACAGGGACATTTTCCATATTAAACTGCAACAAAAGACATATAATGGAGGGGAGGGATGCAGAGTGTTCAAATGTAAACATAGGTAGCGAGTTACATCTTTTTAAAGTTATCTAAAAATTAAACATTTGTTGAAAAAAAAAGATTTAACCTATCAGGTCCGTTTTCAAGATGGCATCTCTAAACACAAGCCGTTTTGGTTTTGTATTTTAAATTTATTGTCCCTAAACGGTAAATAATTATAACTTAAACAATGTTTTTTTCAGATCATGCTGCCCCAAAAGGCATCGAGGGGGGTGGGGTTTAAATTTTTTTAAACGTTATCATGAGTTGTGAGTTGCATCATTTTACTTCTCTAAAAGTAAACATTTGTAAACAAATTTTGGCTTACCCAGTTTTATTGTATAATTACTGCTCTAAAACGTCACAAATTAAGTATTTTATTTTCCCCACAGTAAACGAATGTCGAAATTCGTGTAAAGTAATAAGATTATATCTAATAACTTTACCAAACATTGCCTTTACGACATTAGTAATTGAGCGAACTAACTTCAGTAAGACCAATCTAGTGCACCACTGATGGTATGTATGAGGGATTATATACATAACTTGTCAAATATCTCAACAATTTTGAAGAAATACTCGAAAGTTCTGTTGCTATAATTTTAGACAAACGTTTTTAGAGAAAGTAAATTTGGTTAGTACTAGCCTGAGTAGGTAAGATTTATTTCTAAAATTTGCTTCCGGAGTGTTTGATGATGGTAGAGAGTGAGTTGGATGTTATGGTGTAAGATGATATCGAACATAGTTTGGTTAAATAACCTATTTGAAGAGAATAATGGTGCAGTAGAATTAGAGAAAACGCATATTGTAATTCATTTCAGGAAAAATCGAAATATTTATGCATAAAGTAAATGGCATTTTTCCTGATCCATTTTTGAACATCCAGAACATTGTTCAAATCGTGGTTTAATATGCACAAAAAAAAAAAAACAGGAAAAAAAGAAAAAAAAGAGAAAAAAATCGGTTTTCCTAAATAGTTTTAAGACAAATGCCAATGAGTATTTCAAATTTTTCATTGGCATTAAATTTTAACACGTTCAATTTTCTGGTTCTCTTCTCATCGCACAGCAACTTTTTGAAATCATTTATTGCACTTAATTTTCCACCAAACTCAATGGTAATAAAGTTTAAGTATTGAACTAGCACTTACTACAATATCAACACCGAGGCGATGATAACCACCCAGGTTTTTCGCCTTTAAATAAAAAAACAAAAAACAAAACAATATCAACCCTTATTGTTTATTAATAAACAAATTGTGAATAAAAAATCTCGGCTCCTAGTTGAGCTAAAGCAGCATTAAAAAAAAAAAAAAAAAAAAAAAACACGAGCGAAAATACCAGCTATTGGATCAAAGTGACATACCAATATTTCCATTTGTTGCAAAGATATTTGCAAAAAACCTAACTTAAAAGTCATATTTTTTTCAGACGCCATTTTGTTGGTTTAAATAATGCAAATTTGATTAATCCTAAAATTATACTTAAAATATAAGTCTTGACGAAAAACATGAGCCTCCTATGAGGACGGCAACTGGTTGTGTTCAAATTTAACCATTTTTTAATAATACATTAAATATCTCGTAAACTAATTAATATTTTAAATTAAATTTTAATGGTAACTCAAGGCTTATGAAAGGATTATTTTCTAAAAGTCTCAAGGGTCTAGGTGCTTTTATCAAAGAATAAAAAAAACTAGAAAATTAAGAATTTTAATGATGTTTTTGCAATTATTTAAACAAATTATGAACCGATTTTAACTTACGAGGTCTCAAATTAACCGTTCTTTAAGAAAAAATTGAAATACACAAGTAACACATGTATTACACCGTTTAACACAAGTAAGAAAACAATTGAAATACCCATTGGCCATTGTCTTTAAACTATTTAGGAAAATCGATCTTTTCCCCTATTTTTGCTTATTAAACCACTATTTAAACAATGTACTGAATGTTCAAAAGTGGATACAAAAAATGCCATTTACTTTAAGCATTTGGCTGGAAAGCTGAGCCACGAAGTTGAAAAATGTTGAAAGATTGTGAGCAATAAATAAACACTTTATGCATAAATACATAGATTTTTCCACATGGCAATCTGAAACGAATTACAATAAATTTTCAAAATTTTTTATATAATTCTGCTGGACTATAAAATGAATTGCACAGGGATGGTACACAAGTTATCTTAACTCTTAAGTTATGTGAGTTAAGGTTTGAGTGCTTCTGGCGTTGGTAAACTATGGTGTTCAACAAGATTAGGTGTTAGGAGCTACTCGTTTGTATGATATATCAATAGCGTCTGCAAAAATATTTTAAAGTTCCACTAATTTCATTCACAGATGATACATCTTTCCGCTATGTACATAACTCATAGGAAGATGTACACATGGATATGGCATTTAAAATGTGTGGTTTTAAACAGATGGCGGTTATCTAAACAGTTTATGATTTTGAGTACAGAAAAACGAAACTTGTAAAATGACACTTACTAACTTAATCTATTACATAATTAATTTGCTAGGGGTTATTTTGTGAGTAGAACTCCTCCTAGAGTTTTTAACCGATTTTGATGTTTTTGGTGTCATTTTACAGAGCTCACTCTGAAGTTGTGCTTCCCTTAAAATGAGCTCAATGTATGTTAAGGGCTTCGCCCCAGTGGCCCTCAAAGTTGCCATGTTAATCTTACGGAAGGTCAATCTTAAGGAAGAAGAAGAAAGATTTCTTTTGATTTTATCAGGGGCACAAAAAACAGCTGTTCGTATGAAAAGCTTAAAACAGCTGATTTTGATCAACAGCTGATTTTGATCAACAACTGATTTGGATCAAAAACTGAATATAATTTTAGGTTAGGTAAATCAAGCAATAGCGAAGCATTGCCCGGTCCACTAGTGTAAAATTAAAAGGATTAATACATTAATTTTGTGTTAGCTGTAAGTGTGTAGAAAGTTTGTTAGCCATCGAACAACTCTCAAAGCGTGTGCTGATTGTGCACGTTGAGTCTTAACACTTCACGTCTTAGTGCACGTTGAGTTATGACGTACACCGTACATCAATGAATTTCTATTCTAACTGTTCTGACCAATTGGTCCATTGGGGTTTTACTTTAATATTGTAGTAATAATGCAAAACAATCGAAAGCCGTAAAGATAACTAATCATATCTTGCCATCATTAAAGTGAGCCAACCACCGTTTGCTTTACTTACGCCATCTTTTAACAAAAGTCTAGGTATGCGTTATGATCTTTGAGTAATAATAATAATAATAATAATAATAATAATAATAATAATAATAATAATATAATATAATATAATAATCAGACGTTTCACATTTGAAAAAAAACACTTGTTCAGCACTGATAGGCCGTCTGCTGGGTTGGAATTCTTAGTTTAAAATTTATATATATATATATATATATATATAGGCCTATATAACAGACTTAAAAACAAAAAACAAAATTAACTAGAAACAAGAAATTATCTAAAATTGAAATAAACAAGAAATTAACACACACATAGAAAATAAACACTTGCCTTCAAAACTTACAATTTACAAAAAATAATGCGACATGAAGAAATAAAAACATAAAAATGACATCCATAAAATTAACTGCATCTTAATACCCTAATTATTGTTAATAACTTACAAATAAAATACCCCTTCGTTAAAATATCTGAACTAATATCGTAAACACAATATATCTGAAACAACCCTGGCTAAAATCATACTTAATATAAATTGTACTGAATACCCATAAAATAAAATATAATAAACAAAGATGACGATAATAAATATTCGAATCAACCTACAACGCGTGTGAAATAATATAATAAAATGCAAAATAATATGTCTACAAATGAAATAATTCCCATTTTTACCTAATCTACTAGGCGTACTATTGCAGTTATTGTAGAAATTTTACTTAAGCATCAGACTCATTAAATTCGTAATTAAACTCGTTTACTAAAAACAATCTATAATGCCACGCTTGTCTTAGGAATTTATAAAGACGAAGCCAATCTCGCCCGTTCAAATATGCAACTGATCTTTGAGTAATACGTTTTAAGGTTAACAAAAATGAAACGTATGCTTTAAAACGATAAATTATAAATTTATACACTCATTTTTGCTATAAACAATTGGTGTATAATAACTGGGCTATAATTTTAAAAGTATAAGCAATACAAATTATAATCTAACTTCAAAAACAGAATCGTGACTACTAGGTGCATTTTGGGACGCGTTTGACGCGTGACACGCTACGTGGCACAGGGCTACTTTTTGTAACATACTTAAATGAATGGATTGGCGCATATTGGTAAAGCTACGCAGCACAACTCGCGTGGACCGACAGACACGAGGCACAGTGGCAGTGACACAGTTTCTCACGCGACGCGTTATACGTCTCACGAGTTCAGTACTCTCGCTCAAAGGTTTTGGTGTCCAGTTGTGCATTTAACACTATAATATTTTTCAGATGTTGCGCAAGAAAAACTGATAGAGGCCTAGTTAGTTTTGAAAAATGTTTTATAAAAAATGTAATTAATTTTAATAATAAAGCTGAATTTTCAATAAACATTTAAGAAAATCAATTTTTAATAAAATAATTATCATAAAATAATTTTTAATAAATATATTATGAGTCACTTAAATTTTTAATAAAATATTTTTTTTGTTAATGAATTAAAACTGTATTTTATTATGTTTTCTGAAATTTAATGTAAAATAATTTTTAATAAAATATTTGGCGTTTGACATTAACTCCGTAAAATTTAAAAAAAATCTTCATAAAGTCATAAACTAACAAATCATAAAAGTACATATAAATTTTATCATCCGATGCACTTCTGTGAATTGGTTTCGGTTCATCCGGAATTAGTTAGTAAAAGCAACATCTGGTAATTTTGAAGTCATTTTAAATTAGGTTTAATCTAATATACGTAGTTTTATCCGTGAATCATTCATTTTAAACGTTCTAACAAAAACATTAAGTAAAATACATGTGTGTCTAGTGGGTGAGAGTTGGGAGTATGAGTTCCCCAAAGTGACGCGTGTAGCGCGATCGTGTCATGTTGTTCGCGTTATGTCTTCTCACACGCGTCAAAAGCGTACCAATATGCGCTTAGCCTAAAAGTTTAGGTCGTTCAGTTTCATTTTCCGAATTTTTCTTTTGGGCTTCGTCACATTTGTGAGTTTTGCTGAGTGGTTTGCAGGCCCGACTCCCAGGGAGGGAAATTGACTCTTCATCAGGTTTACCATAGCCAAGAGGTTTAGTTTAGACGAGCCGAATATTCGCTCTCGCCCACACCTTTCGGGGTAATATTTTCTGTCAGATAGAGCATTACTTGGTATTTAAAAGTAACACCTCATTTTCAGAGCAACCACCAACCGATAGAAATGTTACACTCCTTCTTCTTAATACTTTGAATGAGGTTCTGGCGTAGTGGTATTTTGTGTAGAAATATTATTAATATAATTAATTTGGATTTCTAGCAATCTACTCGTATGTTTCTTTGACATTTATTTGTAGCTGTCAAAATCTACAGGTGACGTCTGTTTTACTAAAGAATTGCCAAGAGAAAACATACCAGCTTAAGTAAGTAAGCTGGTAAGTATACATTACGAAACTAAGATAAATCCATTGTACTACTGAAGACTTAAATGGCTATCTTTCAGCATCAAACGACCGTTTGTTCTGAACATTATTGTGATTTATACAGCGTCGTAACAGTTGTAATTTGACGTGATTTGTTGCGATTCCAGCCACGATATTTTACTTTAACCCACTACTGTATTTCTATAATAAGCAGTGCCACCTTGAACCTCTAGAACAGAACATTACCATGGTCATCTCATGATTGTGTGTTAATATTTACATTCCAAACAACCTTAGTCACGGCCATCGACTTCCGGTCCAACTAGTTCCGGTAAATGCTTGCCCGGACTACCTTGCACTTTTTAAAACTATAGATAAAGAGAATGTTATGGCATTATTATTAAATGAAAACGTCGTTAGTTTTCATAAAGGACACGAGCACTGAAATTACAATATCGGAGATTAATTCGTAATAGACGATTAGTAACAATGCGTGTAAACAAAAATAAACATTTCTTGTAAATAAAAAAACACTTTGAAAGGAATGAAGGAAGATTGTTTGAAGCAGAAGTCCTAGAAACAAAACCTACAACAACATAGATAATGTGAAAAAGCAGGCAACGTCCTGTACATAAAAGGTTCGGCCATAAAATTAGTGAGATCTAGGTTACGGTTAAGTCCTTTGACCAGCAGTTTACAGTTTAAATTGTTACATCTTCTTCCAGGCCTCCTTTAATGGTCGATAGGAAAAAAGCTATCAAAATTATTTTTTATTTTTGAAAAGAGGTTCTTGTTTTCAACTTGGAAAGTTTTTTTAAGCAGTTCAACAATGTAAATACTGACGGCAATTTAAAAATTTAATTCAATACGACCAATGATTGAAGAAGAAAAATTATTCTATTCTGGACTTTAAACTGGGTTACAAGAAATAATACAAAGGCAATTCAACAAATTATGATGAGAAAATTTACAATTTTACAAACGAAAACCTTCAAAATGCACCTAAACCCCTCCCAGCATCTGACCTGATTCAAGGCGCTCAGATAAAATAGTGTGATATTTTTATTTTACTTGTAGCTGAAGACCTATAATAATGCAAAATATAAGTCTCCACTTCCACGGGAACGTTTGAAATTAAAAAGGACAAACTATTTGAAACATAAAACCAAAATAACAAAACTAAATAAATATATTAAATACATAAAAACTGAATGTAAAATTATAAATGATATAACATATGCCTAAAGTAAATTTATGCACATCCTCAAAAGCAGTGGTGGTTCGTAGATAAAAATAGTAAGGAAGCTGCAATAGACAATTTCTGTTCATTGTTTTAAATTGAGTAAAAGAAAACAAACATGTTAAAAAAGAAAATGTTTTAAAAAACTTGATAAAATACTAAAATGTTTTACTTACTTTAACCTAAATTGTTACTGTTACAGTACAAAAAAAAAAACTATCTTCCACCAGCATGACAGGGTCGGCACTGCGTGATCTCTCTCAGCCTAGCGTTCAGCTTCCCATGTGCGCATGGGCACAACAGCCAAACAACACTGCTGGAACTGTGAAGAGCAAACATTTTTTTGTATAATTTTATAAACTGGGCTATTAACTTTAAGCTTAAGGATTATAATATAATGTTGTACACGTATAAAGAAAAATAAACGGTATCAGAAATTGGCACATACTTTCTCACAAACATATTTAAATTATTAAACAGATTCACTGTGACTTTATAACTGTATTAACGTAGGAGATGGGATAAATTAAAGTAGGAGATTAACTAATAAATATTATTATTATTAGCTAGAGAGAAAACTATTCGATCGATTTCGAACAAATTTTCACCAAACATGTCAATTAGGCCTGAATAGATGCACGAAAAAAAGGTTTTGAAAAACAACCCCCTTTTGGGCCAACAAACTAAAAAAAATCAGTTATTATTATTATTATTAGCTAAACGAGAATTTTTAGAAAGATGAGGTTTTTTGCATACGGTAGGGTCACATTAAGGCCTACAAATAAGCTAAATTTTATCAAAATCGTTAGAGCCATTTTATTACAAAATAGATCGAATAGTTTTCTCTCTAGCATTGCATACATACAGACAGACATACAGATGTGGCCCGACCCTCGTCTAGTTCACCCCTGCGGTTTCCTGACGATGGTAGGACTCGCTTTTTGGGCTGTGCCTTCGGTCCTCTTACGGACGTAGTTGCGTTGTCAGGATGGATCGTGGGTGAGAAGGTTCTTCAATAAGGTGACGAATGACTGTTTCACTTCAAACGTTTATTTCAAGTAAAACAATCTGCTGTCCCAGACTTACAACTAAAATAAACTAAGGTAAAGGCAAGCGAGTCTACATGGTGTAATCTGGAGTCTTCTCCAGACCACGGTTACTAACAGACTCATTTAGGCTTGCCATTTAGCTTGAAGCTGGCTAAATTTAGCTTTAAGCTGGGCCTTCTTTAACTATAAACTGTGATATCAACTACTGTTAGAATGCAAGTTATTATTTAGCACAACGACTATCAAAAAAGGTCCAGTGGTCTTTGTCATATAAGTTGGTGGGTACCTGTCACACAGATAGACATTTTGTAAAACCACTTTTATGGACTCAGGGGGTTCATTTCGTTGCTTCAGTTTTAACGACTATACGCGAACCGCAACTGCTTAAAAGACTAAAATGTGACATTCAGAAACTCCTCCAAAGCGTAGAAAACATTATACTTCAACCATCGCTTATTTTGTTTTTAAAATCATTGTCATTGACCTCTATTGCTATTTTAAATTCTTTAAATTTTTTTGTGAAACTGATTCCAGTCTCAGACGGTAGCCAGTCAAACCCTTTCAAACTGTACTCGCTGCTCCGTTAGTCATATTTATGAAGCAAATTTGATGTATGTACATCAATATTTCGAGTCATAGAACTATTGTATTTGTAATGTAAAATTACTTCGTAAAAGTACATAAAGGAAGGTGGTATCAAATCTAGAATTTTAAATGCACTCCTACAAGTGTCTTCTGCTTGTTTATCTAAACTGAAGAACCTTTGTATGTTGAATCATCCCACAGAACATTCCATAATTTAGGCGAGAAGAAAATATACAAAAGTATGCTAATTTTACAAACTGAACTGTGCCATCATTGAGCTGAGTAGAAAACCACTGAAGAAATAAATGTTTTACACAGTTTATTAAATAGTTGGTCAAAGCTGGTTAACCGGTATTATACACGGCCAACCAAACGCTGAATTAGAAGTTACATATTAATTAACTACAAGCAACAACTAATTATTATTTTGTATGTAGGCTACTAGCAAGACCCCTGAAAAATCACAAGCAGATTAATTTGGTAAACATTTTTAATTCCAAAAATATTAGATACAGGCGTTTATAAAAATATAATTGAGCTGGCTCATGAGAAAAAATAAACACAGAACACAATTATTCTCACAAAAATACGTTGATTCGTCAAACGCGTTTTAACGACAAAGTCATCGTCCTCAACGATTTTTGTGCTACAAGTCATTGTTCAAATATTTGTAGAATCAAATATCACTATGGATGGCGAATTTGACATTGAAACGCAATTGACAAATAAACGTATTTTTTTTGTGAAAAAATTATTTGTAAGAAAACAAACAGAACCCAATTCTCACAAAAATACGCCATCCACGGTGCTATTTGAGCTACAAGCCATGGCTCAATAAAATTATTTGTATAGTAAAATAAACATTTTAACCCCCCCCCCCCCAAACATCTGAACAGATTTTCTTGAATCGTAGGTACAGAACACTCTCAATCAAGTCACCTTTTAAACAAAAACAAAATAAAAATCGGTTCACCCGTTTCAGATGTCAAAGACAGATACACAGATACAAACGTTAAATTTTGAACACCCCTCTTTTAACATCGGGGGTTAAAAATATTACTGAAGATGACGTCTTTGTCTTTAAAACGCGTTTGAGGAATGAACGTATGTTTGTGGAAATATTGTTTTGTGTTTTGTCTTCTTAGAAATACAGTAATTTAGGCAAAACTATAATATTGTTCACTTTAAAATTCAATTAAGTTTTAATAGTCTGTAGGTTTATATTTGCAAGTTAAAAGCAGCTCAGTGTTTTATGATTCTATTAAAGGAGCAATAATTCAGACCAATATCCCAAGACAGTTAGAGATAGTGTAAAACATAGTTTTGTGTTTGTAGGCCTAAGCCGTTTTTTAAACTGTCAAGTAACAATAGAGGATTGTAAAAATAGTTTTCTACGATTTCTTACCTCAGAACCGATCATACAACATTCATTAGTCCTAAAACTCATATACAAAATCAATCAACATCCTGACATTATGAGAAGTAGGCGTATACAGTGCCTAAGACTTCATGCTGAGGATGTCTGGATAACGCACCCATATTCTAGAATTGTATGCGTAGAAGACTATTGTTTGATTTATATGTCTTAAAAGTCTACTACAATTTCTGCGTCAGCAGAAACGACAGAACGAGTAACTCAAACAATACAACCATGAGTATGCGCTACACTCTTTTGTTACGTACTCACTTTTATGGGAGTTGATCCTATAGGTCAGTACTTAGTCTAAACATGATTACAATATTATTTAAACATGCTTGATTTGAGGAAAGTTCAATAAGTGTTTATACAAACCATGAATCTAAAGTGTTTTGATAGACAGAAGGAGACAGGTGAACACATTCTAATAGATCTTCCACAACTTCGTTTGCTATAGTTAAAATAATAACATTCACAGTTCTTGTACGAACACTTAGACATGATGAGCGGGGTCAATTTAGGAAGAAGAAAGGAATATTGTGAGGTAATGAACATCAGCACATTCTAAAGATAAGAATCGTTGTATGAAGTAGTTCTGTAGAAAGGTGTTTGCCCAACGATGTATGCCAGTCTGCTATTACTCTTATCTAGCAGTTCATAAAAACTGATGTGCGCACATATAGATCACGTGGTTCAGTAACACTTCTCTTAATATTAATTGCTTTTGTTTGCTGACAAATATTGGATCTTATTTTATATTATTTTTTATTTACAGACGACGGCTGTTTATATTCATAAGTCAGTTAAAAAAATAATTTGTGTATTTCCAGAAATATACGTTTTAAAGTTGATCAGTATAGGGGAGACCCAGAACTGTAGTGCATTAAAATTTGTTTATACCTCTATAAAGAATGGTTTAGATTGTATCAGCCATTTTTATACTCTATTTGTTGATTTGATTTCTTTACCTAGATACATATGTTACAGTGTAGAGATCTTACCAACTAATTTACATGAAAACAGTAAAAGTACCAAAACACACCACAACAGTGCACATTAACATTAAACAATAAACAAGGCAATATTTAATAATACTTAAAACAATGCCCCTGATTTCTGCTTGAAAACTCAATTAATGAATAAAAAGGATTATTATTTTGAAATACAGACATACATTATTTGCTTAATGCCCAAAGAAAAAGTTCCTTCAATGAGCATATTAAACATAAACATACTTACATAATTGCAGGATGTCTGGATTTTACTCTGTCTAGCAAAAAGCTTGTGCACGAACAAGCCTTTTCGGGTACTGTAAGTATCCATATCGTGGATAGTCATTAAATTACCTATTAGTTTATATTTTGTGTACATCAACCATTCAAAAATATGTTGGTTAATAACTACAGGTATTTTTTATTGCTTAAATAATGTCCTACAGCGCTCGTCACAGGATTTAAAAATGATCAGTCTGATAGCTTTCTTCTGCAAGAAATATACGCTGTCACTTTTGACTGAATTATCCCAAAATAAGAGGCCATACAATAGTAGACTATGAACATATATAGAGGCCCAGTATATAGATGATCCAAAAAGTGGTTCAGTTTACATTAATTGTGTTAAAAGATTTTTTCTAGGATTGTTTGGTATGGTGTGGGTATGACAAATCGAAGCTTGCGATCTTGAAAGTGGGGGGGGGGGGGGCAACGTATACAATTTCTCGTCAATAAAAAAAAAAAAAATTGCAAAATTGATCCATAGTTCGATTTTTATGAAAATAAAAAAAAATATATTAAGTTTTTCCAACTTTTCCAAAAACTGAGTTTTACCCATTTTCAATGTACTGTAATTTCTTTTGTAACATTTTGCGTAACGTTGGAAATAAAAATAAATAAATAAGTAGGAACTTTCCTGTATTTTAAGATTTCCATAAAATGGTTTTATAAGTACTTACTTAACTGTCACTTTCCCGATAACTTTGGTATAATATGGATATACAAGTATATACAATAAATAATGCGTTTAAATACAAGCAAGTATTTGTCTCGTTTTTTAGCAAGTTTAGTCTTCAAGCATTAAATGTAATATGTAAGGAACAAGAAACCAACTGTACAGGTCAAACTCATGAAAAATTTACATTTAACATTTTGGGAACAAGAAACCAGCAGTACAGGTAAAAGGCATGAAAAATTAAGATTTTAAAATGTTCACAAAATTCCTTAAAACAATTTCCAGATGCATTCAGATAACATACCTAAGCCTCAGAATGAAGTCATAATTGATTCCCGGACTCATAAATATCTAAAAAGAGCTAAAACCCGATAGTGTGAATTCAAGGTTTTCCCCAATTTTGCTTTATTGGTCGAACCAAGTAAAAAACTTTCCAAATTTGGAAAAAAATGGATCGATGCTCTACAACTTTTAAGAAGGAGGGGTATTGATAAAATTTGACGTTGAAAAGTTACGGTACATTGAAAATGGGTAAACACAGTTTTTGGCGAAGTTGGAAAAATTTGCTGTTTTTTGGATCCCCGTATAAAATCGAACTACAGGACAAATTTTGCACTTTTTTTATCAACGCAAAATTTTGTCTTTTTTAATTTAGTATAGGACGGTTGTTCACAAAATATGGATCATTTTCGAGTTGTAAACGAAAAACTGGAAAAAGTCCGAACATTTTTCAGCCTCCAAAAGTTGTCCCCTCACTTTCGTGGTCGCAAACTTAGATTTTTCATATCTACACTATACCAAACTATAATAGAAAAAAAATATTTTGCAACAATTAATGTAAGCTGAAGCACTTTTTGGATCCTCTATATACTGGGCTAAATGGCCTCTCTATCAATACTTGTATTACTTATTTCTGTGACAAAGACTGATTGTAGGACTGATCTGATAGTCCGGGTACACTCCAACGAATGGTCGACCACGAAAATATTTTGTAAAGGTGGACTATGAGTCTGATGGATATCTGGACTCTCTGTTCCAACGTTTACAATTGTACCTGGCTCTCTAATTGAATCAGTGTATTATTCCCCAAAAGTTGGATAATACAAGACTAAATATTATAAGTCTTTTAATAAAACTTTATGCATAAGGTAAATTAATATTTTTTTAAATATTGTTATCAATTCATTGTTTTGCAAAACAGAATTGCAGCCCTAAGAAAACCCTCATGTATTTACTTAAATCTTAAGTTACAATATGTTCCAGTTTGTAAACATATACAGGGTGTTCCCAAATTATGTTTCCAGACTTCCACAAATTGTTCCTTTGGTCAAAACAAGAACAAAACTTCCAATAAACATAGGACCTAAAACGCTTAGTTTCCTAGATATCCGCCATTATGTTTTTTGCACAAAATAATTCATATCTAGAGAACGGTTTGACTGATTGAGTTCAAACTTTGCATGAAGTTTAACCTGACAATCAAATACCTCAAGAAAAATAAACGATTAAATCCAATCATGCGTTTCAAAATGGCGGCTGTTTGAAAATTTCAAACCTAAATTACTCAAAAACCGTACATTTTAACGAAAAATTTCAAGATACCTTTTTTGTAGCCGTTTTGATTCTATATCGGATGGTGTAACTGTCAAAACAATCGGATGAAGGATAATAGCTAAGTTAAAAGGTAATGGCAACAAATGTCCACACAATATTGTAGTATTTACTGTGTTGGTATAGGATGCCGGGTTGAACAAACCAATTAGTATACATAACTTAACTGTTATCCTTCATCCGATTGTTTTGCTAGTTACACCACCTGATAGGGAATCAAAAGGGCTACAAAAAAGGCATCTTGAAAGTTTTCGTTAAAATGTACGGTTTTTGAGTAATTTAGGTTTGAAATGTTCAAACAGCCGCCATTTTGAAACGCATGACTGGATTTAATCGTTTATTTTTCTTGAGATATTTCATTGTCAGGTTAAACTTCATGCCAAGTTTGAACTCAATCGGGCAAACCGTTCTCTAGATATGAATTATTTTGTACAAAAAACAAAATGGCGGATATCTAGGAAACTAAGCGTTTTAGGACCTATGTTTATTGGAAGTTTTGTTCTTGTTTTGACCAAAGGAACAATTTGTGGAAGTCTGGAAACATAATTTGGGAACACCCTGTATATGTAATAATAATATGGTACTAAGTATTACATGAAATATAGAAAACAAAATAGCGAAATATAAAATATTAAGTAATAGGAGTAATAACAAATCTTTATATAGGTCTTAGTAAAAAAATGTATCAAAACTGTAAAGTGGCATTTTTGGAATTATCAGTGTATAAATAGCATTACTTTTTTTTTAAATAACACGATACAAAAAGCATTTAAGAGTCTGTTTGATTGACGAACAAATTTGGTTTGGAGTTTTTTCTTTAGGTATTGCCGAGTTTGGGGAAAATAATAATCTTTCGGTACTTGTCTAAAATACACAAGATTTTTTAATTTTTACTTAATAACTTGCTTATTCTTTGACTTACAGGAAAAAGGCAAAAATAATTTAGTTTTGTCGATAAAAAAGACAACTTTTCAAGATATTCAACATAAAGTGTTTTAAGCCGAAGCCGTTTTGAATTGTGTTTTCGAAAACATTGAACATTTTTTGTAAATTTGGAACTTTCGGACATGCTAATAATGATATTGTTAATTGTCTTTAGCACAGAACGAATACCTACAAGTATTGGCAGTGAATTCTGAAACACTCTGTATAGTTACTTGTACTTCAGTGCTACCAACCTGTGAAATTGTACATTTTATTTGGTCTTATAAGTACGCTAATTGTTCATGGTACACATTTAACTAGTAACTTTTAAAAACTAGGACTGTAATTTTGTAATTTAAAAATGTTTATTGTTCCTTTATGAAAAAGCCTCTAGATTGCATTATAACCAATTATTGCAACCAAATTGAATTATGTAGCTAAGTTAAAATGGCACTCATTATTTATTCTTACACTTTTGAATGCAAATGCCATTGAAATTATTCAAGTTAAATATAAAGTTCTGAGACGGCCTAATAGTTTTTAAATCATTACATTTGGAGCTACAATACTTGGCACATTGTTGCTGGGCATTGAAAATTTTGTTGCACTTATTCAATGGACCACAAGTAGTTAAAAGAAAATTTTAAATGAGAGCATAGGATGAGTTGCACGTCAAATTAAAGATCTTTTATAGTTGGCCGCAAATCCAACCTCCTAAAGTTCACCCTAACTAAAATCATGGTTGTTTAACATTTATTTAAACAAAAGTTACAATGTTGGACACTGATAATAAAATTAATTGAAAACCCATCTAGGATTCTTGGAATGCATGACAAGCGGTGCTAGTTATTGCAACAAGATAAGACGGGATTCCTTGTCTCTATTTTTTAAATGTTCTGTGCTTCAGTCTCTTGTTATTGTCGATCTACTCTTGAACTCTCAAATTGTGTTAATGCTTCAGTGAAGAAGATCGTATTACTGTATTTACGAGGCTATGGAGATAGAATCAGATCGTATAATGAAGTGAGACTTTATTGAACGATAATTTCCCAATTCCCATTATATCCAAGTATATAATAGAAAGAACCATTCAACGTATTGAAGAAACTGGCACCTTCCTGAATCAGGCAGACTGAGAACTGCAGCAGAAAAGGACATAGTTTGGAAGTTATCCCGTCTGTAGTGGAAACCCCTAAAGACTAAACCAGAAACATTTCTCAATGGTCAATGATACAGATTTTATATCATAACAAATTAAAAGCATACAAAATTCACTTGATGCAGAAACTCCAATATTGTAACTTTTATAAACAACCCCCATTTTAGTTAGGGTGAACCCTTGATTTTCGGCGTTGTGTTGTACTAACAATGGCCTTTAATTTGATTCGCAACTCAGTGATGTGCATGCTCTCATTTAAGATTTTCCTCTGACTGCTTTTGTCAAGTTCCTCAGATAAGGTAGAGGTACACTGATTACGTGTTAAAATAGTTTTTGATGCCCAGTAACAATGTGCCAATTTTTTTAGCTCCATATGTATACCCAACTTGTATATAAAAATAACCAGAGAACATAACGCACAGAAATACTGCATTAATTAAAATAAACACATTAATCAATAAATGTTTAAAATTGTTTCACTTTCAAGTACGCTTTGTATTTCCTTCGCGATGAAGATAAAACCGAACTTCTAAGGAAACGAGTACAATATCACTTATGAATGTTTACTTATTTAATTAGTATTTCCGAAATTTGCATAAACAATGGAACTTATAATTAATGACTAAACTTGAAAGATAAAGTACACGCCACTCGAAGTGGTGTTCTCAAGATCATCTGTTCTAACCTTTACTTGTATCAACATTGTACTGGATGAACATTTAATTAATACTTTGTCTAAACAGGTTTAAATATAGAAGACGGAGACGGGTTGAAGAGATACTATCACAACTGACTCTACAATAGGATAATAACTGGCACATTAATAATAACAAACTCTATACAAATAACTTACGATATAATAATAACTGACTCTATACTATAAACTAACGCTATAATAATAACTAACTTTATATAATAAAAGACTCTATAATATTAACTGACACAACTGACACTGTAGTTCTACTAATAACTGACGCCATAATAATAACTAACTCTGTAGGTCTAGTAATAAATAACTCTATGTAATAACTGACGCTATAATAATAACTAACTCTATGTAATAACTGACGCTATAATAATAACTAACTCTATAAAATAACTGATGCTATAATAATAACAAACTCTATAATAATAACTGACGGTATAATAATAACTAACTTTATATAACATACTCTATAATAATAACTGACGCCATAATAATAACTAACTCTATAGGTATAGTAATAACTGACGTCATAATACTAACTAACTCTTATAACTAACTCTATAGGTCTAGTAATAACTGAGGCCTTAATAATAACTAACTCTATAGTTGCTGATGCTATAATAATAACTGACTCTATATATGAACTGAAGATATGATAATAACTA
>JAGFPH010000054.1:1030124-1041550 GCA_018207615.1 Philaenus spumarius | reverse complement strand
CGATAAAAAAGACAACTTTTCAAGATATTCAACATAAAGTGTTTTAAACCGAAGCCGTTTTAAATTGTGTTGTGGTAAACATTGAACAGTTTTTGTAAATTTGGAACTTTCGGACATGCTAATAATGATATTATTAATTGTCTTTAGCCCAGAAAGAATACTTACAAGTATTAGCAGAGAATTCTGAAACACTCTGTATAGTTACTTGTACTTCAGTGCTACCAACCTGTGAAATCGTACATTTTATTTGGTCTTATAAGTACGCTAATTGTTCATGGTACACCTTTAACTAGTAACTTTTAAAAACTAGGACTGTAATTTTGTAATTTAAAAATGTTTATTGTTCCTTTATGCAAAAGCCTCTAGAATGCTTTATAACCAATTATTGCAACCTAATTGAATTATGTAGCTAAGTTAAAATGGCACTCATTATTTATTCTTACACTTTTGAATGCAAATGCCATTGAAATTATTCAGGTTAAATATAAAGTTCTGAGACGGCCTAATAGTTTTTAAATCATTACATTTGGAGCTACAATACTTGGCACATTGTTGCTGGGCACTGAAAATTTTGTTGCACTTATTCAATGGACCACAAAGTAGTTAAAAGAAAATTTTAAATGAGAGCATAGGATGAGTTGCACGTCAAATTAAAGATCTTTTTTAGTTGGCCACAAATCCAACCTCATAAGGTTCACCCTAACTAAAATCATGGTTGTTTAACATTTATTTAAACAAAAGTTACAATGTTGGACACTGATAATAAAATTAATTTTAAACCCATCTAGGATTCTTGGAATGCATGACAAGCGGTGCTAGTTATTGCAACAAGATAAGACGGGATTCCTTATCTCTATTTTTTATATGTTCTGTGCTTCAGTCTCTTGTTATTGTCGACCTACTCTTCAACTGTCCAATTGAGTTAATGCTTCAGTGAAGAAGATCATATTACTGTATTTACGATGCTATGGAGACAGAATCAGATCGTATAATGAAGTGAGACTTTATTGAACGATAATTCCCCAATTCCCATTATATCCAAGCAGGGCCGGATTTAGCATGGGGCAAAGTGGGCCCGTGCCCATAGCGGCAAATTTTTAGGAGCGGCAAAACGGCAAAAAAAACTGGAATTTGGGAAATAATATTACAGTACTATGTTTTAGAACAAAACTAAAACTCCATTCCAGTTTTACAACAGGATGCGTATGAGCGTCTGACATAGATGTAGTCATAAATGAGCTAATGCCAAGTTATTCGTTTGACTCAAACTAAATGTACACCTGTATCAGGGCTATAGCACCTGTACACTGACGTGTTTGTGAGAGTGGGTGAGAGAGAGAGATGCGGCCGCTGCTTCGTACATCCTCCGCTCCGTTCGGCGGCGAAACAATAATTTTCGTGCCTTCGGCTAAAACCGAGAAGGCGAGAAATCACAGTTTTGTCTGTTTTGTCATTCGTTCAGTTCAGTCTTATTGTTGTTTGCGTTTCACTTCTCACGTTTCTTCTTCTGTTCCAGCCAGTCACCTCTTCACTTCGGAACTCGAGTCGGGCCTTCATCGTAGCTCCGGGATCCCTCTGCCAGTGATGTTTAGGTACGGGTCAAGCTGCTCTGCTGCCGGCCCAGTCTCGGGGAATGGTTTTCTCTTGTTTCTTCTTCTGTTCCAGCCCTACTTCTTCACTCGTTCTCGGGATTGTGCCTTCATCGGAGCTCCGGGACCCACCAGTATGCCAGTGATGTTTTAGGCATGGATCTTGGATTCCGTTGATCGCCGGTCTCGAGTTGAGACATCTTCAAGACCGCCACCGCTACACCATTAATGAGATTTTGTTATGTTTCAGATTGACTCTTACAGTCATTAGGGTTATTCCCTAGACGCTGTTACTCCTCCCCTGTGAGCAGTTTGGGGAGAGGGGGATGGTTTAGTGGGTAGTGGGTCCGCGCGGCAGCGGATCGAGTCCCACAGTACCTCTTCAGCCTGGCCTGGCTGAGAGGTCTCTATAAGAAGATTCCTCCCCTTCAAAAAAAAAAAAAAAAAAAAAAAAAAAAACCATCACCACTTTTTTGCTGTTCTTGTGCTGCAGCACAACTCTTCAATGCGATTCGTTCAGTGTAAAACTGATTTACTGTAGGCCTACTTTTGTTTTTAAAGTTTTAAACGTAGTAGCCTATAGTAGTGTAGTGTAGTGTGTTTTAAAGAAAAGTGTTTTCAAAATCAACATGGATGGACGTAATTGTTTAAACTGTATAATGTATAATAAACTTGAAATACGTGAATTGAAATTGATCTGTCTTTTATTATTTTGCAAAACCACTTCTGAATTTCACCTTGTAAAAAATACGTAATAACGTAATTAAATTTGTAATAGTAAAATTAGATTTAGCCTCCTCACCTCCTGTTGGTGTAATCATGCAGAAATATTAACAAAAACTGAGTATAATATTTCTCTAAAGATGAAACATTTATTTGTTTGTAATTCGAACTACATATATTATATTTTGTTTTAATAACGCTTTATAAAATCTCACTAACTCATTAGTAATATAAAAAAATGTTTTACTACTAATTAAATCAACCTGAGCAAATTAGGAGAAAGAAAATAGTATTAACACTTTTTTTAATGAGTAAAACATATTGCAAATTCAATGTAAACTAGAGACAATTTTGGTTTTGGTATAGAGTGCTTTTAACCCTATTGAGCAGTCAAAGCGCTATGCTTTGGTCTAACACTACTCAATGACAACGCTACTTTGTATTGAATATTTCACCCACTAAAAATCGTCCAATCGCAATAAAACAAAAACCGTTGGAAAGAAAATGTTTAAGCTTTAATTTTTGTACCTACATTTTTTTTAAACTTATATTTACATTTTATGTAATCATCGTTTGAAAATTTTAGTTTTCTGTAAACGTTTTGCCGACTATAATCGAATCGGTACAATTTATCGTTGCATGTAAACAGGACATTGTAGCGATTTATTGGAATTGGATTGGATGGTTGGTGCTGGCCGGCATCAATTTCTGCGAATCGTAACGGTAAATTGTAACGTGTAAACAGTAGCGCCCATTTATCGCAACGATTTGACTCAGTGACTCAGTTTGCAAGGGCCGTTCACTAGTTCGTTAATTCCGAATTAATTCGTAAATTTTACGTATTGTTTTTACCTTGTGTTGTTTTTATTCAATTGATAGCAAAGCAGCCCAAACTCCTCGAGAGTTCTTGACTGAATTTATTGAACTATATCGGAGTTTTACCTGCTTGTGGTTCGTTCAAAAATACAAGGAGTTTGATCCGTTGGCAGACAGAAACGCTGTTGTTAAAAAAATTAATGCATTGCGTACGGTTTATAAGAAAGAACTATCAAAAGTTAAATATTCGTTAATGAAGGTTGGACAAGAAATCGTTGCATGTAAACATAATCCCACTTTCGATTTATTGTAACGATAAATTGTTACGATTTATCGTAGCGTGTAAACCAGGCTTAAAGCTCAATGGTGCTCGACCGGGATATTTTGACAATAATATAGAGATACCTTTGGATTCGTCAAGATTTTAACTTTCTAAAACTGCCACCCAATCAAAAGTCACTTGCATAGTTCCAAAGATATAGAACTGTCTGTCAACCTTTGCAATTTGACAGATTTCAACCAATAAAACAGCACATTTTGCGTTCAAGATATCTCTTATAATTCGAATTATTTCAATAGACTTTTTTATACCTATTTATAGACCAAAGTTCAATCTTTCGTTTGGTGTAAAGCAAACTATATTTAATCTAACTGTTTTGTTCGTACAGTTCTGAGAAACACTGACAAATGGGAAATTCAAAATTCGACTTTCTCACGCTCCCAAAGTAGCAATTCCAACGGGTTTTCACACAGAACGTCGTATTTGATGCGTCCGTGAGAAGTTCAATTAGTTTGATCTAATTTTGTGATTCTAGTAAAACTAAGTCAAATACTTTTATGAAATAATAATTTATAAGTATACAGTTCAATTCTTTAATTTATTCTCTACACTTTCTTATAATAGGCCTAATATTTCATAAATTACTATTCATACTAGGCCTAGTTTTGTTGGGAGTCTTTAAACTGGTGTTTTCAAAATAAAAAATTTGAAATTGATAAATATTTTTATACAGTTCTATTCAGGACCAAATTATGAAATTTTTTATTTTTAAGAAAAAAAATTACAAAAAATGTTTACTACTTTTTATGTAGGCCTAAAGTTGAACGTTTTCCTTTCGTTATTAAATAATTTTGTTTCTTGAACTAATAACTTTGTAAATTTTACGTCAATCATTTTTTTACTGGCTTATATAAACTCTTTGAACCTTTATCTACAAAAAAGCTACTGAACACTTTTGGATTGGTTTATAATTACTATATTTGGCGAATTTTTGAAAATATGCTTGCACACGCACCGAAATGGCTTGACTTAGGAAAAACGTTAGCATTAACACTTCTAGCGTTAATTGTGTTGAGGGCGGCAATTTTGGGGGGCCCATAGGCGCAAAATATGTAGATCCGGCCCTGTATCCAAGTATATAATAGAAAGCACCATTAAACGTATTGAAGAAACTGGCACCTTCCTAAATCAGGCAGACTGAGAACTGCAGCAGAAAAGGACATAGTTTGGAAGTTATCCCGTCTGTAGTGGAAACCCCTCAAGACTAAACCAGAGACAGTTCTCAATGGTCAATGATACAGATTTTATATGATAACAAATTAAAAGCATACAAAATTCACTTGATGCAGAAACTCCAATATTGTAACTTTTATAAATGTTAAACAACCCCTATTTTAGTTAGGGTGAACCCCTGATTTTCGGCGTTGTGTTGTACTAACAATGGCCTTTAATTTGATTCGCAACTCAGTGATGTCCATGCACTCATTTAAGATTTTCCTCTGACTGCTTTTGTCAAGTTCCTCAGATAAGAGGTACAACGATTACGTGTTAAAATAGTTTTTGATTCCCAGTAACAATGTGCCAATTTTTTTAGCTCCATATGTATACTCAACTTGTATATAAAAATAACCAGAGAACATAAAGCGCCAAGGCGTATTAAAGAAGGTGTGTGCATGCGCAGCTTCTCCCTCCACTCCAGCCTACCCGTGACGTAGAGTGCTACAGTCGGAGCTCCAGTCTAGACTCCTTTGCCATATTTACCGCCAAAACCTGTAAAACCTTCAAGCTTTTCTTGACGTCAAATTATGTTATTAATCATAGGCAACATAGTGTATTATTGTAATAACATTTCTTATAATTAATAACCATTAATTATAATGCCTTTTTGTGCCGTGTTTGGCTGCGGTAACTCAAACAAAAAAGACAGCTTTTTACGAGTAAGGTTCCATCGATTCCCGAGAAATGTTAATATACGAAATAAAAAGCTACGCTATCCCTGATTAACATAGGCTATAATCCATTTTAATAAAAACATTTTGTATTTCAATATTTGTAAATTTAATCGGAGAAATCTGAGGTTAAACCTAGAATGATGAACCAACACCAACACATGTATTTACATTCATTGCCACAGCGACCAATTGAATAAAATAACAGATAAAACGACTGTTTGCTCCATATTTCCATTAACAGCTTATTTCATACTTTGAAGCAATTATTTGTATTTTTAACTTTTAGGTTAGGTTTTTTTTATTAAAGTGTAGACCTGAGTCTTGCTGGTTCTTTTAACCTTTATTATAACCAACTGCTGTTATAAAATGTACGAAAAATTGTATTTGAACATTTAACATTATTTACCATCTTAGCTTTGGGGTTATTATGAATCATAAACAATTATTATAAAGAAAACATAAAATGATTATGTGTTAGAAGGTTCCAACGAGGTTGGAGTGCCGAGCACGCAGGGGTTTCCAATATTTTTGTATATTTTGGATTTATAACTAAACAAATTTGTAGTATTTTTCTAAACCTTTTACTTTTGAAACTTTGGTTTACCAATTTGGTTTTTTTCTTCTTTTGAAACGCCTAAATAGTTAGAGAAATTAGTTTAAATATTTTGTTTACATGGCAATGTTCTCCAAACTTATTCGCTATTGAAGGTTATAATATTATCCAAAATTGTAACGAGGACTATAGAGCGGGTGGGGTTATTGTGTATATTACGGAAAAAGTAAACTTTGAAAATGTTTCAACAACTTTATCTACATGTGATGCGGTATCTATTAAAATTAATCATTCTAACTTTGAGTTTGTACTTCTGGCTATATACAGGCTTCATAGTGCAACAGGGCAGGATTTTATCAGTGAAATTGATAGTTATCTTGCCCAAATAGATAAGGTAAATAATTTGATTGTTATTGGAGATATCAATATAAACTTGCTTGACAAATCAAAAATTGTCGACGATTACCAATTTGTAATATCTAGTCATGGATTGAAATCATTAATTAACGAGATAACAAGACCGGTTAGTAGTTCTTGCTTAGATCATGTATTGGTCAGGTTTAAACGAAGCAGTGCCTGTGACGTAGATACAGCTGTTCTAGACTTATGTATAACAGATCATAGTCTTGTTATTGTAGGCCTAACCTACGATAACGGCAGTAACTCCGATAAAGGCGCAGCTGGGCCTATGATCGTTCGAACTGATTATTTATTATTTCAAACACGTATCGCTGGGGTTGATTGGTCTGACATTTACTCGCAGAGTGATGTAAACAGCGCGTTTGATAACTTCGTCTTTAAATTTCTAAACTGTTTATCTATTTGTGAGAAACAATGTAATGTGCAGAAAAAATGTTTTTAAAATATTAAACCCTGGATTACGGATTACTTGTGTAAACAAATAATGAAGCGCAATAAATTGCACAAAAAGACTAAAATACATCCTAGCAACCTTAAGTTGATGGCATTCTATAAATCATTTAGAAATAAATTGCATCTTCAAATTAAAAAAAGTAAGAAAATTTATTTTGAAAGATTGTTTGAAAAAAGTTGTAGAAACTCAAAAAGAGAATGGCAAATAATTAATGAAATAACCGGGCAAAAGAAAAAATATTCGGAAATTAAATTAAGAAATGGGAATGGTAGTATCGTCTCTAACTCCTTAGATGTGTCTAATATGTTTAATAAATACTTTGTAAGTGTTGTTGATGACATTAGAAATATTATTGTATTCCAGTCATGTAGTTCTGTCCAGGATCAGTTCATCACTGCCTCTGAAACGTTGTCCATGTTTATTGAACCAGTTACAGCATCCGAAATAGTCAAAATTATAACATCTTTGAAAAATAATAAAGCTCCTGGCATCGACGGAATAAGCTCAATGGCTTTGAAAAGCGTCTCGGGACTGATATCAGATGTTTTGTCATTTTTATGCAATTTAAGTTTTGCAGCCGGTATTTTTCCTAGACGACTCAAGACCGCTGTAGTCATACCAATCCATAAAAAGGGTGATAGGCAACTACCAGGTCAATACAGGCCAATTTCTTTGATCTCATCAATCTCTAAAATCTTAGAGAAGTGTATGAAATCCAGGCTTCTATCATTTCTTACAAAGACTGCCTTTTTTAGTAAAAATCATTACGGCTTCCTGGTGGGTAGTAACACAGAAATGGCAATGCTCAATTTTATGGATGAAGTAATGACTGGGGTAAACAATGGGAAGAATGTTAGTAGCATGTTTCTGGATGTTACAAAAGCTTTTGATTGTGTGGACCATAAACTCCTTTTACAAATCTTATCAAAAAGTGGAGTCAGGGGTATTGTCAACGATTGGTTTTTAAGCTATTTATCTGACAGGGAACAATGTGTGCGGATCCAAGGGATTGTTGGGGAAATGGAAAACATAAAGTACTGAGTCCCCCAGGGATCAGTACTAGGGGCTATTTTATTTATTATATATGTAAACAGCTTATGTAAAGGTAAGCTTCAGGGAAATATATATGCCTTTGCTGATGATACTGCCTTGTGTTACGTCAGAGATACATTGCAGGAAGTACAGTCAGCTATGCAAGCCGACCTAAATGCTCTGAGGTGGTGGTTTTCAAAGCAATACATGGTCTTAAATGCTGAAAAAACATGTTACATAAACTTTAATTTGAAAGGCGAGTCTAAATTGTTTACAACACCTTTATTGTATAAATGTATGAAGTGTGTAGTTGGGAATTTGGAATGCAGCTCGTGTATTGTAATAGAGCAAGTTGGTTCCTGTAAATACTTAGGAGTAATTTTGGATAAAGGTTTGACTTGGAAAATGCATATAAACACAATCAAATCCAACTTAAATAATATTTTGCGAGTATTCTTTTATTTGAAGGATATTGTTCCAGAGCCTATTTTGCGTAAAATATATTATTCTATGGTACATAGTAGATTAGATTATGGAATTTGTTGCTGGGGAGGTACATATGTCACTAGACTAACTCCTCTAATTGTAGCACAAAAAAAGTTTGTGAGACTGATTATGCACAAAAAGGAGAGGGTTTCGTCTTTACCATTATTCAGACACCTAACTATACTGCCTCTTAGATGTTTATACATATTTAAAGTTATGAAAGTATTTTATATAAGGAGTGGTCATTTTTCAGATCTGAAAAGTAGAACTTCTGTTTATTTGCTTAGACGTGGCAATAAAGCATTCATACCCAGGGCAAAATTGTCCATATATTTCAATTTTTGTACTAATATCGCCCCAAGAATTTATAACCAACTTCCGGAAAATATTAAGACGTGTACAAAATTTAAAAAATTTAGCAAACTGTTGAAGTGCTATCTTTTGGGCATGGATAATGTTGAGAATTTGATGAAAGTGGTCTTGTAAAGGACGATTTTTATGGTGAAACATGTTGGTAAATTAAATCTTGAAATATGTATGTTGATATAAGCATTTTTTTACTGATATGGTGTGTCTGTGTGTGTGTGTGTGTTGTTTTTATGCATGTGTATGTGGTAAGGGTGTGTATGTGTTTGTATATGAAGTTATATATGAGTGTATGTATGTATATTATTAAGTAAATAAATTTAAATATAAATTGTAATTTATAGTTTGGATGCTTATTTAGAATTTTACTGAATTTGTTTAGTTATTTAGCAATACCTATTAACAAGTGATTTAACTGCTCCCACAAAAAAACCCTAGAACCTCTGTTGTATTATTTGTTTCTGTATTATGCAACCTCAAAACGGACAAAAGCCCTTGGAGGTGCATTATTTTCATTCTTTGAAATGTTAATTTTTGTTTTTTTTTTACTGAGAAGTATTTTTTTAATTTTCTTTTTTTAAGTTTTTGTATCTAAGTTAAGTTTTATTTGAAATTATTAGTATTTTTTTCTGGTTTGTTTATTTGTTTACCAAGATGTGGTTAGTTTATATTTTCTTATTTTGTCTAGCTAAGTTTATATCTTTAATAATGTATTATGTTTCTGTGTTTAGTTAAGCTCGTATTTATGTATTCAAAGAATGAATAAATATATATATATATATATATATATATATATATATATAAAAAAACTTTCCTGAACAATAAAATGTATAATAGTGTACACTTTACTTGAATAGGATACATTCAATCTAAGTGATAATGACAAGTGTACAAGCAGTAAAAAAGTGTCTGACGCTTAGACGGTTAAAACATATATTTTTAGAGTATTTAAATTGTTTTAAGTTTGAAGTGGACAGAATTTATGCCGTAACTGAAATGCTGTTGCATGTTATTAAATAAATTTAAAGAGTAACAAAAATAAAATATTGGTGGTACAAATTATTTTATTTATTTGACGTATAACTCTTTAAAAAAAATATATATAGCACTAAGATACGCTAGGTTACAATTACAATTTAAAAAAATAATTACAAAATTATTTTAGTACAGTAAAAAAAATAAAGATATTTGTTAGTAGTCAAATTTACGATACATAAGTAATTCCGTGACAAAATTTTGACATAAGTAATCTAGGGTTAATACTTAAATAAAACTCAATGTTGTATTCATCACGACTTTTTATTTATCACCTAGACTACCATTTTTTTATTATTTCATTAATAATTAGTTTGTATTAATTTTTATTTATTATTTATCATTGGGCAGGCTAACTAAACAATCATAATTTTAGATAGTTTCAATTTTTGAAAAGTAAATTTAGTAGCCTACTAGTAATAGTAGGCCTAGTAAACATAACAAAACCAATAAACTATAAAAATCAACATCTTATTGATGGTAAAAGGTACTTAAATTTGACCCCTATAGAGCTACTTAAATTTGACAACTCTTTAAAAATTCGTATTTATACATTAAACAAAATTTACATGATCACAACAATGTGAATAATAAATAACGAAGAGAAATGAGAACTAATAACAAATTAGATTAGCGTACATTCAATCGCCGCAAGAAGCGAGTAACTATGGTTCTGATTACAATCTTACTATGTAGGACAGCTATAACTTTCATAAAAAAAATTATGCCAGTATTTACTACATTTTATTCTCTACATTTCTATGTCTTTGAATGCCTCCCGAAAGTAATAGTAAAAAACTTCCTCACTTAGGGTAGTTTTTATGTCAATCAAACCCGTATATTAGATTTATTCTTGTTTCAAAATTATTCGCCTAGGAATATTTGACCATGAACATAGATCATTTTAATGCTCACTTTATTACCTTTCCATCGATACCAAAAGCATATTTTTTAGACAACCGTAAAGTATTTAATTCGCAGTTTGAGCAAAAGCTTACAATTGGGCTCGGAACTGCTGGTTCATTTGTGTAGCACGTGACGTAGCTGCGCGGGCCGGTCGAGTTCACGCTCCTCGATGCACACACCTTCTTTAATACGCCTTGATAACGCACAGAAATACTGCATTAATTAAAATAAACACATTAATTAATAAATGTTTAAAATTGTTTCACTTTCAAGTACGCTTTGTATTTCCTTCGCGATGAAGATAAACCCGAACTTCTAAGGAAACGAGTACAATATCACTTATGAATGTTTATTTATTTAATTAGTATTTCCGAAATTTGCATAAACAATGGAACTTATAATTAATGACTAAACTTGAAAGATAAAGTACACGCGACTCGAAGTGGTGTTCTCAAGATCATCTGCTCTAACCTTTACTTGTATCAACATTGTACTGTATGAACATTTAATTAATACTTTTTCTAAACAGGTTTAAATATAGAAGACGGAGACGGGTTGAAGAGATGATATCACAACTGACTCTACAATAGGCTAATAACTGGCACATTAATAATAACAAACTCTATACAAATAACTTACGATATAATAATAACTGACTCTATACTATAAACTAACGTTATAATAATAACTAACTTTATATGATAACAGACTCTATAATATTAACTGACACTGTAGTTCTACTAATAACTGACGCCATAATAATAAATAACTCTATAAAATAACTGACGCCATAATAATAACTAACTCTATGTAA
>JAGFPH010000054.1:1001449-1029767 GCA_018207615.1 Philaenus spumarius | reverse complement strand
ATTTAACATCTGAAGCCATAATAATAACTAACTTTATATAACATCTGTAGCCATAATAATAAACTTTATATCATAACTGACGGTATAATAATAACTGCTATAATATTAACTAATTCTTTAGTAATAACTGACACTATAATAATAACTGACGAAAAATGTCAGTAGTGGATTAATCACATTAAAATAAAGGAAAACTTTTTACTACTCTTCCAGGTATCCACCATTTTCTTTTTGACAAAATATTGTTTATCCCTAGAACATTTTGAGTAATTGAAGTCAAATTATTCCAAACTAAGCCATGGTAACTAATATGGTGAAACACTATTTAAAAACAATAACAACAAAATCCAACTACCTATTCCAAAATGGCGGCTTATTAAAATATAAATAAATAAAAATTATAACTTTTTACCAAAAATATTGAGATATTTTTTATAGCTCTTTTAATTTCGTATCGAATATCTTAGTTATCAAACAAATGGACGAAGGATAACCGTAGAACTGCGTCCATTAGTTTGTAGGCCACAAAATAATATGCAGTAATAATGCATAAGAATTTAGTGTTCCTAAAACTAATAGGCGCAGATATGCAGTATCAATCGTCCCATTGCTTTGACAACTACAATATTCGCTAGAAAAATATTTTTTTAAATCCCCAATTTTCAGTTATTTAAGTTTTTAAAACATCTGCCATTTTTAAACGGTTTATTGAATTAGATATAGGTTATTTGTTTAAAGTAGTTATTATCTTATTAGATAAATTTTCCAATGTTGTATCTAGTTTTAGTAAGAAAAATTCTTTTTCTATTTTTCATCAAATTAATTTATTATGCATACTTGTTATTGGAAATATTTATGGCAACTCTCAAGACACATTTTTGTATCTTTTAATTTCAATTTGTATACCGAATATAGAACTTGTAAAAACAATCTGACTAAGAATAACAGTATAACGGCCTCCATTTAGTTTGTCGGCCACAAAGTCTATGGTATGTGGGCTTTATGTGAGCAAGTAGCATGTAATGTGTACGTTTGACTCAAATTATATTCCTCTTAATAGGTGCAGTTACTTTGTACCCCCATACCGGGTGCTGCGACTCCTGACAAGGCAGTTTCGCACAAATATATTATTGAAATTCACATTAGCACTGTCGTTGATTTGGTTTTAGAGAATTTCTGTTGTACACTGGTGAAAAATTCAGGACACTGGTAAAGATATCTTATGAAGTTTTACTAATAAAGACCAACTAATAAACGTTTTACTATTATTGCAAACCAATTAATTGTTAACGGTTTGTCATAATCAGCGATGTTAAATGACCCTAGTTGTTAAAATAATTAAAAAGTTATAACATTTTTCTGTTGAGTTTACTTTTTTGCGACACGTCATCAAAACCTTTAAGGAAATTTCATTTTCAAAATGAGTGCTTTTAAAAATTATTACCTAAGTAAGGTTTTCTTAGCAGTGAATTTCGTGCCCCCGTCAACTAATCACATCCCAAACTTGGGGCGCTTTTTAAATTTTAGTTTCGAGTTAACTTGATTCGTAGAATGGATATAAGATAATTCTATAAGAACGCCTATTGTGAAGCATATAGACCCATATATCAAACTTTTTCTTTCTCTTCTCTATTGATAATAAAGTCGATATTTATTTACCTTTGGGTCCCAAAATTTCACTTCGTGTTCCCAGATTCGGTACTTCCTGAATCAAGTGTCATCGTGTAGAAGTGAAAGCCCAACCAGGGCCTAAATGCTCAGGATTACAAAGAAGTGATCACATGTTTAGTGCTGACTCAGCTTTTTGCAGCGGGTTTCTTAATTCCATGTCTACCGGTTGCGTATCACGACAATGCTTGGGTATTTATTGTGCTTGTATCGTTTTCTTGGTCAACATTCTCTTGGGAATTAACCCGTTCTTTATTGTTGCTTCTTAAAAACACTTCTTATCGAGTTTGTTTTCTTAGGAATCTGTTGAAACGTGTTGAGTTTTAGTGAGTAATGAGTAATTTAAACAAAAGGTAATTGTGCAGGACAACATGACTACACCAAGTCGATGTTTTCCATATTCTGAAAGTACACATTAAACTAAAAAAACACAAACCATTTCCACAACAGACAAATATTATAAAAACTATAAAAAAAATAGAACTAAAAAAATGCAGGTTAATTTCAGCCATTTTTTCAATATTTGCAGTAACGAAAATATAAACACTTCACTGACACTAAAAAAGTAAATAATAACGATTGTAATCCAAATATTGGACATAAAATGAAAGAAATTTTACGGAAATTTATCTTTAATATTATTATTTATACTTGCCTTAGCAATCCTTATAGAAGTCTTATCGTTTACAGCAGTTTCATCTTTTCATTTTCAGGCATCATCAGAACGAATATTACACAAAAAACACACTTCTCACAGTTACACTTATTAAATTCAGCTGAAAACGATAAGACTTTTATAAGGATTGCTAAGGCAAGTATACATAATAATATTATATATTATAGCAATCGGATATGGCTACAAATACAACAATGAAATCTATCTTTATTTATCTTTAATTAACGTGGAATAATAACAATTTAGTACTGTAACCAATAAAACAACATTTGTTGGAATCTAACCAAAAATAAACACGAATATTGACAATCTTGTCAAATTGAACATTAAGCTAGTCTTAAGTTGTTCTGTGTAACAGAATTGTAACCTCTCAAAAAACTTGAACTTAACTAACTAAAACTTTCCAATTACAGTACGTTTTAATTATTTTTTTAATATACAATTTCGAAGCAATTATTACTCTTCTAAAAATTTGGCATCGATGCTATACCTATCGGCTCACCAAGTTGGGCTGAACGTTCACTATGTCAATTCACCTATTCAACTTTTTTGTTGTTGTTTGTTCTTTTATACTACTTGTTTTATATTGTTAATATTTTATTTGTCTAAGTCAGTGATGTGTATAGTTTCATTATATTTAAAGGGAAAAGTGAAGTTTTGTTTCATTCTGTTTGAATTGATGGTCACTCAATTTCATTTGCACTATTACCGCAAATTTACTTTCAAATTTTTTAACCTTCCAAAAATACGGGACAATATTCTGAGCTCACTAGGTTTGAGGAAGACACCTAGGTAAAAAAAAATTTTCATATAAAACAGCTACATGATCTTTCTAAAAAGTTTCGAGTTTCGTCTTGAGTAAAATTGTCTTTCAGGTAAAATCTAGGCTAAATCAACTGTTACAAATATGAATTACTATCACCATTAAATATTCAGTCTGTGGTTTTCTATGATCCAATTTCTATGTGTGTTCACTAAGCACATCCATACCAAATTTAAAATAGTGATTAATTACCAGAAGAGAAAGTTAACGCCGTAAAAATTAATTTGATTACGTACAATTTTAGGGGTTAAAATTGTATAAGTACCTAAAAAAACACCTTCAATTCTAATGAGAATAGACAGTTGACATTTTCACAGTTTTTTTATGTGATACATAACAAAATTAGAGGCATAGTAGCTTTATTATTTGTGTCTATGGTATGAAACCCAACCCATAAAACAATAAATATTCATTATTTTACTCTCCTTGTCGCAGAGAGCTGAAATCGAGTGTAACTTCCTAAATGTTACACAGAATAAGTTTCAGTCAACATCGTCTGAGGGGTTAAATTGGAGTAACTACCCATATACAAAAAATATAAATTTCACTAACTCCATACAAGCTAGAGAACTGAAATTTTGTACATATTATTATTAGGTAATATAAAATAAAACCCACTTACATTATTTATATTACTTGAGTCCAAGTGGTGAAATATTAAAACTACTCTTAGACATAAATAATAATTCATACACTTCTACGAGACTAGAAGTGTATGAACACATAACACTGTAATGGATAACTCTTTAGTTATAAAATATATAGGAAAGAAAAACCAATTTAAATTATATTATTTATTATTATCTAATGGGTAAAATATTTTTCCTAGCCAATTTTTTGTAGGTAAAATGTACTTATAGATGTGAAATACATCTCAAAACCTGTTCACGTTCGTTTGGGAGTTATGAGTAACAAACCGGGGAAAAATATAATTTTTAGCACTTAACTGGCATAGCTGATCATGTATGTAAGCCTAACTGGGAAAAATAGATAAATTTGAACGAAACTCACTATGGGTTTTTGAACCAAGAAACTCGGATCTTAAATAGTTTTTTGAATTTTGTGTAATGGTATATTTTACAAAGGGACAGACCTTTGTAATTCTTGGGAATTACGGATTTTGAAAAACTCTTGTAAAACTCGATTTTTTAAGTCAACAAGGGCATATGAACGTATGTAGGGCAAAGGCGGATAAGTTGGGGCGATCGTGGCGTTAAAAAGATGACTCTTGTTTATTATGTGTTCTACTTTAAATTTATCGAACTTTATTGTTTCTTTACTTTAATGACGTCTGAACTTCGTCATTTTAGCCATTTTCTTAAATTCTCAAAATGCGTTGATTCTTTGTATAACATTTATTTTTTGTCCACTTCTGTAGAATCCAAAAATACCTTTATTTTTTAATTTTGGCAAAATTTGAAATTTTCCCTTAATTTTAAAGTTTAATTGCTTATAATATTAATAGGTAGTTTACCTTGTGTATCCGTCAGTCAATCCAAAGTTGGTTAAATAGGTGGATAACCGGTTTCAACGGCTATGCCGTCATCATCAGATCCATTTATTTGATAATTGAAGTTGTTAGCCTGCTAAGGCATCGTCTTTGGCACGTTATATGTTTTTAAAAAGGTTAAAACAATGAAGATAAAATAGTACAATAATTTAGGCAAAAAACACAATTGTGTCAAATATTGTTATATTGAAAGCAGGCTGCATTCGATCACTAATAAAAGCTTTGATAGCAACCTTTCCTTTTTCAAAAGCTGTGAGTAAATCTTTCTTCATGTCTTCTACATTTACATTTTCTAGAGCTTGTTCTAATGGTATCTGGTTGAAGCGTCCTTTTTTAAATTTAATAACAAAATTACCAGATTCAAACACATTGTACACTCATTGTATCAGGAACAGTTGCGAAAAGCTGTTTCATATCTTGCATAATTGGTGTGGTCATACATTACCATCCATGGAATCATTTTGCTAAGCGTAGTTGCCATATATACCTTCTCTTTCTGCTTTAACAAAGTCCAAGAGTGTTTGCACCATATTTTTATATTCCAACCAGTACTTGGAAATGGGGCTAATTAACGTTTCTTCAAATTCAATGAACATTTTTGAATTATCGTTGCTTTAGGAAATAATTAATTTGTCACTGTTTCTTGGATCTCGCTGAAGATGTTAATTTAGAACTTGCTCACTATTAAATCACACAATTGTTCAATGTCACCATCAGCAGTTCTATCAGTTTCCTAAACATATTGCAAAATTTGTTTCTAACAGATTCTCCATAAAGCTTCCTTTGTGAGAGAGTGTTTACGAAATTATCTGTTCCAGTTCTTTCCATCCAGGATGTTCTTATATGTTAGTTCAAACATGTATAAGTCCACTATATGAAAAATGTTGTCATATATCAATTATTAGAAAGTTAATTGCAATGTGAAAAGACCCAAAACAAAGTACCAAATTTTGGCACTCTTCAGGCCAGCACCACGTCAGTTCTTTCACTTTACCGTACATAGATTCATCAAATGTAAGAACTGTATGTTTTAAGCTGAATGCAATGTGTAAAAATAAATGTTGCAATTTTGAAAAATTAAGGTGGGTTGTATATATGAATAAATTAAACACTTTTTGAAATTCCTTGGAACCAAAAACATATTATTTGACACCAAGATCAAGATTTAGGTTCAGTGGTTTAGAAAATACGAACAATCTAATATTTGCATCCGCTGTTTTCTTAAATGGCGTCCAGAAAAGAGGGGCCCACTCATACACAGTGACCACCAGTCAAAATATCATTTGCACTACTGTACTGTAATATAAATTCTAGAATATTGGTTGTTGGTTAGGTTTCAGGGTGAGCCAAATTTGTAATTTTGGTCAGTTGCCTCCCCATTACTAGCTGATTTTTGAGTAGTTTACTATAGTTTGTCCGGAGCATCGAGAGCCCCAGAGCATTAAGTTACCCTCGCACCGAGACACGCACACATCATAACACGCGCAGTCTAGCCTACTTGCCGTCACTGTTGTTTAACTTAACTCACATACTAGGCCTTAGTCTGCAAATCTGCTACTTTTTTACATTTTTTATTTTAGGTTAATATTTTTGTAATTTTCGAATTCTGCATTTTATTTCATGAAAATAGAGCTTAAACATTCCTTAGCGTATCTTAGGAATAAAGGGGTCAAAGAATCAACTTGACTTTATAATATCAGTATCTTAGACTTTATTTTAACATACACTTATTAATACAGTGTATAAACATAAACTCTGCGAGTGGAACGAAGGAGCACGTGAGTCGAAGCTGCTGGCTTTGGTGCAAACAAATTCTACTATATATTTCATACATAGAGGCAGCTATTCAGCGCCTTCATGAGTATACATTTCCCAAATAGTTGGTTGAAACACTAAAATATGTAAACTTAATTTTTTTAATTCGCTCCACTCACGTCAGCGGTTTAGCTGCGTGGTAGAATTGTTATCATTCTCTGATTAGCTTAACTGATCAGCTCTTGTTTTTTTGATGCTGTTGTCTAATCTTAAATATTCAACTTGGTAATAAATTATTTCCATAGTGCGATAATCTATTTTTTTAAATTTTATATAATAATTTACAAAATAACATTTTAAGCGTAGTGAACGAATGCGTTAGCCGATATTAGTTTTTTACCACAGAAAATCATTGGTTTTAAAGGGCTTCAATTTAAGCGGATTTATCGCAAGCCGTATGTGCTTATTAAATATTTTTGAGTTGGGTTTGGTAGGAGGGGGACGGTGGTTTTGGGATTTTGTAAATAGGTTTTCTAAGGTTTCGTGACGGTGAGTAACCATCCTGAGATTACATTTTGCAAATCACTTTCCCTCTTTTAAATTATATAAAATTATTTACAAAATGATATTTTTGAGCGTAGCAAACGAATGCGTTAGCCCATCTGTATTTTCTTACCACAGAAAGTCATGGTCTTTAAAGAGCTTCAATTTGAAGTAGCACAAGCCATATGAGTGCATTACAAGTTTTTCTGCTAACGTATTCGTTCTCTACGAATCATTCGTCTATAAAACATTATTTTGTAAGTTATTCTAAATTTTATATATTTAAAAGACTGACGGAGATATGAAAAATCTCTAGGTTTTTGTAAATAGGATTTCTTATTCCCCCCCCCCCCCCCCCCGACGGAGAATAACTGACCCGAGATTATATTTTGCAGGTATATATCTTTCCGTTTTTTGAAATATAGAGGTGGTAAGTTTTCAAAACATCGAACTGGATATTACAGATACCCGCGGCTTCGCTCGCAGATATTAATAAATGATTGAAAGGAATATCGCGTAAATATTGATTATTACCATTCAAAAACCGATTTAATATCAGAGTTTCTTGGCTTTAAAACGTATAGTGAGTTTGGTTCAAATCGATCAATATTTCCTATTTAGCCCTAAATACGTTTAGCTAAAGATCACGTTTCCGCTAGTTAGTTACTCATAACTCTTGGATTTAAGTGAACCTTATAATAAAATTTTTCGCAAGAGACAGTGTTTTCGAAAAATTGATAACATAATTATAATCACTGGTTATAATCCAATGGTTTCTATTTAGTTTCTTGTTTGTAAAAATAGCCAATAATAAAATCGGAAAGAAGTCTGGTGGAAACAGAAGGGTGCTTGGGAAAGATAAACAAGTTTAAGCAAAACTTCTTTAGTTTCGATCCAGTAGTAAAATCGAGGTCTGTACAAAGTTTTAGCAAACTCTTTTTAATTTTATATGTATGGTGCTGTAACTTACGCTTTGTATATGGAGAGTTAATTATTTTCTTTTTGTCCACTTTAATGAGCTGAGTTGAACTACGTAACCGACACCATTAATCAAACGATTCCTACTCTGGGTCGGAAACGGAAGTGGTAATGCCAGTCAAACAGTGTTCCCAACATTACAAACCATGAGTCGGCACTTGTACACCTAATTGATATCAGCTGCTTAATACCCTTCTCGCATCTTGGATGTTTTCGCCCGCATGGATTAAGTTGATTAATCCTTCTTGGATAATAGAAAGCTTGTTAGGTGTATAGTAGGCATACGCCTGGGGCGACCCACGTAGAAAGATCAGTGAAATTATTAAATTATGTATTGACATTTGGTTATTTTTTTTTAAAGGGAAAGGAAAGTACTAATGTCAAGCTGTTGCATCCGGTTAATTCATGTACAGAAGAATGAAACGTTCCAAAGTTTAAGTAGGAAATAAATGATTTGGGGAAACGAAATATTTAACAGTCTAGTATTTTGTGTTTAATGACTATAAGTCTTCCTCGGTTAAAAAATTTACCGAAGTCTTACCATTACACGCAAAACCCGATTTCAGAGCAGAGTTCCCTGGCCCAGTGAGTTTCATCCAAATCCTCGTTTGACAAAAACAATAAACTTTTCCAATAATCCGTTTCAAAATGGATGCCATTTAAACATTTTAAACGGGAATAACTCAAAACCCGTAAATAACAAAATAACTTTTAGAGTAGGCCTACATCTTTGTATCCAACTAGGATTTCAACATAAACAAGAACAAAGCTTAGGCGATAGTTAATTTGCAAGGAGCTGTTTTACTCTTTCCCTTTGTTCGATAATTTTAACTGTTTAAAATGTAGATAGTTTAAATTGCCACCACTAATCGGTTAAACGGTTGTCTCATATGATCACTTCTAAACTACTTCGCACTACACTGAAATATATTTGAGGTTTTATCTAAAAAATAAATAAAGGATATTATTCTACACATTTTGTTTTTTACACGCCTTACAGCCCGTCTGGTTCCCCAAAATCGAGCAAAACGTAAAATACCATAAAAGTACAGGGTTCAAATCCACGTCGGAGATTTTACCGTGGAGGCAGGTTCAGATCCGAGGCGACTTCTGGGATACAAACTCGAAAAGTGCAGTTCATAAACCGAGGCCGCAAGGCCTAAAAATACCACTTATATATATTACACGAAGGCAGCTATTCTGCGATTTTGTGACTAGACCAATTTTCCAAATAGTTGATTTAAACAATAAAACATATAAACTAAATTTTGGAAATTCGTTAAACTCACGTCAGCGGTGAGCTGCCTAATCGCATTGATGTCTTAAGCATTCATTCTACTAAGGATGAGACCTACGCTAGAAACAAAACACACTCAATGAAGTGATCAACGAATGTGGAGAAATAAGGAAATCGTCATAATTGCACCTTTGAGTGTTGAGCAGTTTATAACAACGTACAAACATTCTCTGAACTATGAAAAACCGTGCATTTTGTACGGCTGTGATAGTAATCTAAGGAAATAATTGGGTCAAGATTGTTTCCTTACAAGGCTAATTACAAAGTAATATAATCACAAATTAAGTTACGTGTAATTAAAGGTTTATTTATATGCAAACCGAGACTTATCCTCTTATGAAGTAATAAATGAATTTATTTAAAGAATAGATAGTGAAGTTTATTTGCTATACAGGGTGATTCGCATAATATCCCGAGAACTTCCTGAGCTGATTCCAATAGCAAAAATAATAAAAAAAGTTCGTAATGGTTGGTTTTCGAATTATCTCAATTTTTGTTTACTAAACACTTATCAACTAAACAATATCTTTGAAAATAGAAAATATACCTACTGATCTCAAATTTGATGCACATAATTTTTATATGACTTTTAACTACTGTACAAGAAACCACCAGAAAGTTCTTGAATATTTTAAAAATTGTGGACATTTGTGAAGATTTAATGTCAAAAATATAAAAAAAAACGTATTTTTTTAGTGACAACCAAAACTGTTTTTATTTCCCCCTTTGACACTAAAAGACGTACAAAATAAAGGTCACTCTAGGGACGTCATTGAAGAATATAAAATTTACAAACACCACAAAAGTAATTCCGAAAAATTTTAAATGAAAAATTGAATTTTACTTCCAATTGCCTTTATGATTTATGATATTACGAACAACACAGAACCAAAATTATCTGGGAACTCTATTAAGGCTTAAAGTTGTAACGCGATAGATCCTAACCCTAACTTAGCCACTTGAATCTTGACCGGGTTAACACTCACTCTGGGTATATTTGGCGCATCAAACTTTCACTGAACCCAAAACAAGCCTTGATGGGTGTATTACTATCTACAATTACCGTGCACAACAACCTTAAAACTATCCAATGTTAATAAACTACCGCGGAAAGTTGCAACCTAGGTCGGCATAGCTATCCCTCACGAAACTGCTTATATTAATACAATTATCCACAAATATATTTTGGTTAATATAGCTCCAACCAACGACCCCACCCTGGCTAATAGGCCAATAATAATTTTAAGTTAGTTGAGTCTAAATTAAAATATGAAAAACTGTTAATTCGATTTCTACCACTCAGAACTATTCTAGAAATTGCTCTGCTTCTTTTTATGCTCCCAGCTGGTCCCCACCAAGCTCCGTCTCCGGGACCCCTAAATCTCTAGACGTCAAATCTAGACAACTCTAACCCCCCCCCCCCTTCCTAAGTGGACCCGGGTTGTCACAAAGTACAAATCTGGACAGCAATGCAACATTATCTTTTTATATCAGTCTTACCATATATCAAACTGACATGAAGCACCTTATAAGTAATGACATAGGATTTAGCTAGTTATTATTATGTGCAAATTTCTATAAACGTTTATGGGACGTGTACAAATAATGTACTAAAGTGTTAATACAAATTCAATATTGTGTAACATTAATTTTATAAGTGGACATGACTTGCTGGCCTGAATATGATCCCTGTGGCAGCGAAACATGTAGCCAAAAATAATTAAAATATGACCAACCAAAAGGCCACATTTGACTCAAGGTAATTTATTGTATGATAAAATAAACGACAAATAATGTAAAATGTCAATAGGTGTGCATATTGCGTGATAAATATTTAACACCAAAAAATAACCTATCAAGACACCAATTTTTAAATTCATTTGCAATGGATGACCCAATATTTTGTTAAATGTATTTACTCTGTTGTCCCCCTATACGCGATACCTCCGAGAGAAAGGACAAGGTTGCATAACACTGAGTCAGTTCGTCTTGTCCAGGCGTGATTCAAACATCCGAATTCATTACTTTCGGCGTTGTTGTTTCTAATTACGCTGAACAACCGATGTTACAACACCTGACTCGTGCATGTTTTTGTAGCTTACAACAGTCAAACATTGGTCGCTGAACTTCCTCATGTCGACGAGTGACGTAACCAGGAGAATACGCTCTTGTGTTTCCTAAAGAAAATCGTAAGAAAAAAGAGAAACATTTTAACGTACTTTTCCCACCACCTGAGCAATAACTAATAATTACACAGATCTACAAAAATGTATACAAATTAGTTTTAGGTTTGTAAACTGATTTGTATATAGTTTTTGTGCTGATTTAAAAATGGCTTTGGATTTGCCTATCACGCAAGGTTTGTCTACAAAAAAGGTAATGCTCTTTTTAAATGTACAAACAAACAACTTGTAGGCCTATACATGTTTATCATGTTGTTCTATTAACAACTTATTTACCTATTAATATCTTAACAACTGTATCAAATAGGCATATGATACTAATACGTTTTTGTGGTGTTTTTTGTTGCAAACGAATCTCCTAACGTAATTTTGATTCCAGGATGGAGCGATTGTAAGGTTATTGGTTACTCTGCTCACATTATATTTTCTATAATATTTTTATTTATGTTATTTTTTAACTTATTTAATATTAAAGTTTAATTTAAATTTTAAGAGAATTTTCAGTTTCATACTATTTTATGTGATTATAACCATGTCGGTGTTTGCTTTCAAGTTTAACATTGGAATCGTTTAGCCAGCTTAACAATAGAATATTCTAGACATTATACCGTCTCGCTTATGGAGAAGGTTCTCCAGATTATAAGACAAGATTGAGAAAAATATATAAAGATGTCATCAAAAATATTAACATTCAACGTATAGACTTGTGCAACGAAAGTACTGCAGGTGCATTTTCACAACAACAGCTGACTGTAGGGTTTATCAGCAGAATAATTACATCCACGGTTTGGGCCAAACATCCTACAATCAAGCTACCTACAAAAAAAACTAGATGCATACATGGAGTTCGCAACGATCACAGGCGCTACGCGCTACAGTGTTGCCATTTATATACCTACATTTTAATTATTGTATATTCGGACAAAAACTATCGTACATTGTACAAAATTATCGTACAGGAATTATGTTGAAATTTTACTTTTAACGTTAGTACAAAATAGTATAATCTAAGCTGATTTTTGTAATTGAATGGAAAATTACTATTGTAAGTGGTGTTGCGATAGCTAGAGCGTAAATTGAAAAAGAAAATATGTAAAGGCATAGGGATACACTATTTTGACCAACATAAAAAGTCTAAAAATTAAGTAAATTACGTTATCCACTTTGTCGATAATAGCTTCGGACAGGGCTTTTGGTTTTATTGCAGAGCTACTTAATTTAATTCAGAAAACCATATTAAAAGCCGCATTGAAAAAGTGGCGTAGTTTTTCCTTAAACGCTGATTTTGATACTTTTAAAGTACTGTGGTTAGTAAAATTGTTTGTGAAAATCCTCGCAATTTATGTATTTTAGAATTACAATAACATTTCCGTAAAAGTTGAAAGCGAACATCTAACGCGTTCTTCAAATTTCTGTAGGGTAGGCTAAGTAATATAAAAACGTTTTCTATCACCAACTCTCATTATATATCAAAAGTTTTGTATCATAATCTTCCGGGCAAGCTATATCTGTAAAACATTATAAGTTTATTTTTCAAACTCATATTAATAAATGGCTGAACGAATTGGGAAGGAATTTAGCCGAGCAGGTTATTGTATGTATCTACTTACAGTTAGCTATTAATCTTATGGTTCCTCTTATTGTCTGTTATGTTGCGACTGAACTGCTTGTCTAATATACAATAATTATGTATTTGAGCTCCAACATTAAAGATAACATATTATTTTATGTTAGTTGGATAAAGATAACTATAGTTTAGAAACATAGTAGTTTAGTTGTATTTGTTTTGATTTTAGATTTACTTGATATTTAATGCAATCCTTTTAATGGTTATTATAATTAATCATTGCATTGTATGCATATCGAGGCTTAGGCCCTTGAGGGCATTTTTGTTCCTTAGTTGAAACGTGTAATTGTAATTTATGTATTATTAAAGGAAATAAATAATATAAATTTTAAAACAATAATTTATGTAAAGTAAATTATCCACTTTGCCGTTAATCTCAACTACAAAAAATGTAACTCAACCTCTAAAACATCTAAGCCCTAGTTTGCCCCTTTATCACATTCATGTTTTTGTGCTATCAAATATGATTAGGATATATATATAATATATACTAGTAAAATATGTTTGAGAAATTACTAGTAACCATTTACTGTTGTGAAATCTATTGTTGATTATTTGAACTAATGAGTTTTCTTCAACAATGTTGGTGAAAGTCCAAAGATTAACTGTAAATGAAAGCACTTTTAGTATTGAAGATTTCGGCTGCTTGTTATACGTTTACATACAATACGTCTACATTATCATTTATCTAGTGGCTCCGCGCTGTTTGGAAGTTAAGTGCTAGCTTTTTACTTATCGAGGCATTGAATTTGAAACGGACGTTGCTGAATTGTTAACCTACAAATCTTCTGATAACTTTTTAAGACTGACAAAATAGTCTATTACCACTGTTGTACCCGCCTTCGTCTGTTTTAAAAATAAGCAAACCTACCTAAACATTTCCTGAAAATAATGAATTAAAAAAGGCTTAACATGTTTAAGTTAAAATAAATATTTGACCTTTTACCTGCAATTTTTGGTTGATTATTATCTGTTAATTGACAATGATCTGTTATTAAATATTATTTTGTCTCCTATATCGATTAGTTATGTTAGGATACGTTATGTTTGTTAAAAAAGCAAACAGAAAAAATAACAAATATATACAGGGTGAGTTTTAAATGTCCTCCCCCCTTAAGATGTTCCGCATTTCTTAAGATATCGACTCCCAACCACCGCCGAACATCATTGATTAGTTTATACTTTCTTTTGATGAGGTTCACATTTTTGGCCGGCATCTTGGATCAGCCATATTGGAATTAACTTTTATTTTTTAAATGTAAAGGTAAGGTTGTGACCCATCATTTCAAACTAATTTTTTTCCGTAGAACACGATGCCGCAATCGGTTTTTAATTATCTGCTTTCGTTCTCGAGATATTAACAATTTCGTAAAAAAATTAAATTTTCAAAAATCCCTTGTTTTATTATTTTTTTTTAAATATCGACCCTTTATCATCAGATATCACAGTTTGTTAGTAGCTTATAGATTTTTATTAAGTTTTAAATTTTTACTGCCATCTTTAGTAAATTTGTTTGATTTCAGTGTATTAACAACTTTTCTCTGCGAAACTGAAGATGGCAGTAAACATTTATAACTTAATAAAAATCTATAAGCTACTACCAAACTGTGATATCTGATGATAAAGGGTCGATATTTTTTTTAAATTAAATAAAACAAGGGATTTTTGAAAATTTAGTTTTTTTACAAAATTGGTAATATCTCAAGAACGAAAGCAGATAATTAAAAACCGATTGCGGCATCATGTTCTACGGAAAAAAATAGTTTGAAATGATGGGTCACAACCTTACCTTTACATTTAAAAAATAAAAGTTCATTCCAATATGGCGGATCCAAGATGGCGGCCAAAAACGTGAACCTCATCAAAAGAAAGTATAAACTAATCAATGATGTTCGGCGGTGGTTTTGAGTCGATATCTTAAGAAATGCGGAAAAAATTAGGGGGGGACATTTAAAACTCACCAGGTATAAAGAAAGAACAATCAACAAAAAATGGTTTGGATTATAATATAAATATCTGTTGGTACTTAACGTATTGTTTCATCTATCGATTAGTTAGGTTATGATAAGTTCATGAGAGAGGGCATTATTAGTTTAAACTCCATTGTTTAACTCTGGGGCATTATTAGTTATTATACCCCCAGTAAAGAAAAATACGAGAAGACACAATTACAAGATACAAAAGTCTCCATCATGATCAGCATTCTACAAAGTAACCTCAACAGAAGTAAAGCGGCCATGTATCTGCTTGATACAAATATCGAGGAGGTGGAGGTAGATATGGTAATAGTGTTCGAGCCCAACATCGAGATTGCAAGTAGGACACCGTGGTTATTGGATATCAAAAATGACGACGCAATCAAGTACTACAACGAGGAGTAAAAAACATATGAAAGTAATAGTAGAGAAGATTAAGGATGATTTAGAACTGAACAACTTTACTGTGTGTAGTGAGCTGCTATCTCACCAAATATTGAAATGGGTAGTTTTTCTCAATGTTCTCAACAATCTGGGTTCAGTTGAAGGGAGAATTGTATGACCAGCAAGGTCATCGTGGCAGGAGATTTTAATACGAAAGCCTTTAAATGGGGATCACCCAATGAAGATCAGAGAGGTGCAGCGTTGGCTGAAAGGATGGATGAGATGGAGCTAATTGTTTTGAATTCTGGTGAGGATCCCAGCAGAGAGGAAACAGCTTCTCTTTCATAGATGTTACTTCTTGATCAGTAGGACTGTTGGATTGGATAAAGGACTGGAGAGTTGCACCACATGAGAACCTTAGTGACCATGATGACGTCACCATTAGGATCATGTAGGATTATCCCACCACTAAGACAAAGAATATTCAAAACACGATTTACATACAAGGAGCTGTCTTTGACAGGTATTTCGGAAGTATTTTAAACTCAAGATCGAGTGGCGTACAGAAATTGACATCACATGTATGGAATGCTTCAATCACTGAAGATTGTAACAATGTTTTTCCGAAAAAAGGTTAGGGAGGAAAAAGAGGAAACCAGTGTATTGGTGTAATAAGGGTATAGCTGCAGCTAGAAAACTGTGCCGCACAGCCAGGAGGAAGTGTTGTAGAGGTAACAAGAAGAAGTATATTTACCCTTATAATAAGGAAAGAAATCAGATTGAGTTGAAAGGCTTCAGGAAAACATTTAAAGAGGAAATTAGAAGATCAAAGTATAAAGCCTGGGAAGTGTTGTGCGTAGACATTGATCAGAAGGTATGGGGACTAGCCTCTAAGATTGTAAGCGGGAGACTTATGGCCTAACCAAGGATATTTATTGATGACCAAAGGGCATTGGGGAGGCCAGCGAGCTATTATTTCAACAGGAAATTAGTAGATGGATATATTCGTAAGTGAAACTGGATGAAGTGGCAATTACAGCTGAATATATATATCTGTGGCTGGCTGTAAAATAAAGACTAAAAAGGCTCCTGGGCCAGATTGTATACCAGCTGCAATAATAAAAAGAATCGCAGAAATGTGCAATGATCTCTTTTATAAGGGATATTTTTCCAGGGAGTGGAAAGTCTCCATAGTTGTTTTAATTATTAAAAACCCCAGAAGGGATAAGAGAGATAGTATGTCATACAGACCGCTGTGCATGTTGAGCGAGATGGGTAAATTGATGGCAAGACTTACCGCTGAGAGACTGCTAAGGAGATTGATAGTAGGGGAGGTCTGTCGGAAAGGCAGTTTGGTTTTCGAAAATTAAGAACAAATGTAAATGCTGTGAAGGTGGTATAGGTTTTTGCAAAAAGAGCTAACTCAGAACACATACGTTTTACTTGTGGTAGATGGATCTTAGACAGAGAGCACTTGAAAGCGGGTATTTGAATTTTCCCTGATGCTTCAAGGGACATAGTAGTAAGTAAGCTCAGCAGCGGAGTTGCATGGAAAGCTTGCATGCAACCTTTTTTACGTTAGAAATGTCACAGAAGGAGGCTGCATACAGGACGACAATTGCTCAACATTTAACGAGAGTGAAGTTATTGAATGAGGAGGTGATTATTAGCCGGTAAGAGCCGGAACTACACATGTTAAAAAGGTGTCCATGAAGATTTTTTATTTCTCAAAAACACAAAATAAAAATAATTTGAAGCTATTAGACCAATGTGGCCTCCTCTAAAGGAATGTGTTAAACGATGCCAGAGTTCACTAAAGGGGGGGGGGGGGGGTATGTTAGGTTAACTAAATGAAAGGAAACTAGGATAAACCCCCAAGAAATCAACGGAAAAGCTTATTGTATTATAGTTTAGATATCGATTGTTAGTTATTATATCGCTTCATCTATCGTTCAGTTAGGTTATGTTATGGTTTTAAAAAAGCAAGAAAACACAAATAAAAACTAAAAGAAATCATGAAAAAATGTTTACTGTATTATAATTCAAATATATGTGGTTAGATGTTATTTATTTCCTTATATCGATTAGTTAGCAATATCGTATTTCATGATTACCTGTTTTTGTCTCACTTAAAATTTTCTAAAACGAGTACTGTTTAAACAATCGTTAATCCAAAAAATATTTTAGTTTTCGGACTATATCAATAGTTTTAATGATGTAAATACATATGATAATAATGTAAAAAATATTTGCTTGAAGAAATTTAGTTTTTGTACTTCCTAAAATTGTAGGTATTCCTCAAGTTTCTGTCCTGGGGTTTCTCTTATTTTTGATTTTATAAACGATTTTCACAGTAATTCATCTTTTACTGTTTTGTATGCAGATGACACAACTCTGCTTAGTTCACACAAAGATTCTGTTCGTGCTCAGCTTTAAAACTCTATGGTTTTAAAATCTTGGTTTTCTGTAAATCATCTTAAAATTCTTGAAGACAAACCGAACATATAATCCTCTCACTTAACCACACTTTATTCAAAAAGGAAACATCCAAGACAGTTAAATTATTGGGTATTCATTTAGACAATAAGCTTACTTGGGAGTACCATTCTTTGCATACGACTATCTAGAGTAATTTATCTTTTAAGAAAATTAAGCAATGTGTTACCTCGGATGTGCTTCTTATCACTTATTATGATCAATTCCATTCAATATATATGTATGTTGTACGACTCTGGGGCAATTCAGGTCCTTCAGGGAAAGTTTCTATAATGCAAGAAACAAGCTATAAGGCTCATTATCAAATAGACAATCCTGTAGACCAAGATTTTCTGAGCTTTTGATTATGACTTTGCCTTGTCTGAATACTTATTGTAATTTAATTCATGTCCAACAAAATATATTGAAATTTGTTAACTAGTTTGTGCTATTGTAGCTCCTTGAATAAGACTAATTCAAACACATACAAGTTATTATTACCAGCAGTATACTATATTCAGTAAACTGCTTCTGTATGCAAGAGCTTTGCGTGAAAAACTTTCAAAACTGTTATTAAAAAATGGCTAAAGCAAAAAGCTTTATTTTCTGTAGATTAATGCATAAACTGTAATTTAATTAATATGAACTTTAACTGATACGATGTTATGTACCTACCTACATTCCAATGTGACTGTTGCCTATTGTATGAATTGTGTTTAACGGCAATGAAGCTATTATTATTATTATTAAAAATGTGCTTGAACTTCATCAAATCAATCAAGCTTCATAACAGTTTTAAAATGTTTTTACAAGTGAATACGTCTTTTTGCTGTTTCTTATTTTATGTGTATTCTATTAACCAAAAATGCAGTAAATTAATATGAATACATAAAGACGCTTAATTTTCTGTAATTACAATACACTACGTTAATTATTTTACTATTTATGCGAGCAGAGCAAAGCAGGCAGGAGTCCCACCTCGTCCGTTTTATAATTGTTTCTGTGTCGTTACCTCATCAACGAAGATTAGATTATAAACTTAAAACTTAATCATGATGCAAGGAAAAGAAATGCTGTAAAAACTACGTAGTTACTTTCTAAATTATAAGGTTATATTTTGTTGTTATAACACAATGCGTCGCATTTGACCCGGCACATCTCAAGTTGTGATTTGGGAGAAATCTTAATAATTATAGGTTCCCTTGGATTACATCATACAAGCCATTTCGAACAATCGGCAATGTTCGGAAGTTTTTAAAAGTCAATTTAAATATTTTAAAAATTTTATAGGCCTGTATAACTAAAATTTCTTGATTTTAAAAATTAATTTTGGTATAGGTATTTTGTATATAGCTACATGTATTTTAGCTTTATAATAGAATAAGAACTTAATAACTTCGAAATTTGTAAACTGACACAAGACGAACAACAAGCGTTATGAGCAGATGTAATAAATATTGAGTTTGATAGAATCAAACTTGAACTGAGATTTTCACAAATAATGCGTTCTTTAAGGCAAACTCGTATCAAGGACAATGTTGCCATCTCCAGTGATCTTCGCGATACACTAATAATCAAACTATAACTAACTACTAAATTATATATAATTGTACTTTTACTAAGGCAGCTTAAATAAAATCGACGAATCTACGAGTTTGGAAGCTAAATCTACTTTCATTATTTATAAGAAATGTGAGACAAGTAAGGAGCATTGACCAAAATCTTTATTACTTTCTCATTATACTATAGTATAGAGGAAGTATAGTAATCGAAAAAATCGATGTTGAGATTTTTGTGGAAATATCCATTTTGGGACTCCAAAAAAGTGTGTTTTTTTAAATGTCTGTATGTATGTCTGTATGTATGTCTGTATGTATACAAAGCTAGAGAGAAAACTATTAGATCGATTTCGAACAAATGTGCACTGGACATGAAAATTAGGCCTGTTTAGATGCACGAAAAAACATTTTGAAAATTTTTGAAGAACAACCCCCTTTTTGGCCAAACCCCCAAAAAATCAGTTATTATTTTTTTATAAAAAAACGGCTTTATCGATTTTGATCAAATTTGGCTTATTTGTAGCCCGTAATATACCCTACCATATGCAAAAATCCCTATCTTTCTAAAAATTCTCGTTTAGCTTATAATAATAACTGATTTTGGGGTTTTTTTGGCAAAAAACTTAGTTGTTTTTCAAAATTTTTTAAAACTTTTTTCATGCATCTATACAGGCCTGTTTGACGTGTTTGGTGCAAATTTGTTCGAAATGGATCGAATAGTTTTCTCTCTAGCTAATAATAATAACTGGTAGAGCGAAGCGAGGTCTCCTTTTTAACTCGACCGTTCGGCATTTCGTCTGTGTGTCCGTGTGTCTGTCTGTCTCACGTTTCGGCCAAACGCCTTGACCGATTTTGATGATTTTTTGCATGAATGTTCCTTATACCTAGGCCGAGCCATGTATATACTGTATACGGTTTTTTCCATTTTTCATTTTTAACGCCTTAAATAAAATAAAAATGGCAGCCGGACCGTTTCTCTCAGTGTAAGCTTTTTTCCAAAGCCAGTTTGTGGCTTAACCATAAAGTCGAAATTAAAAACTAATAACATTTTGCGAGTAGCAAATTAGATTTTCAACAAAATTGTATTCTTGATTTTTTTTCCCGTATCTGTTAAGGTAAGTTCACAAAATGGCCGTAAACTTCACATTTGTTAAAAATCGTCAAAGTTTTTGTATTTCAACCATGTTTTTATACGTTTATTCTAAACTAATTCAAAAGTGGTCCATAGCTTTTTGTAGATAAATGTTCAAAGAATTCATATATGACAGTAAAAAATTATTGAAGTTGTTATTAATTAAGCTAATTAATTAATTAATCTGCTAATAACAAAGTTATTAGCTCAAGAAACAAGCATGTTCAGTAACGAAAGGAAAAAGTTCTACTTTAGGCCTACATAAAAAGTAGTAAAAATTTGTTGTAATTTTTTTCATAAATGTAAAAAAGTTTCATAATTTAGTTATAAATAGAACTGTATAAAAATATTTATCAATTTCAAATTTCCTACTTTGAAAACACCAGTTTTTATGTTCCTACTACAAGACTGTTAAAAAAACTAGGCCTACTTTGTACAGTAATTTAGGAATATATCCTTTGCCCAAAAATGTTATTATTATAAGAAAGTGTAGAGGATAAATCAAAGAATTGAACTGTATACTTGTAAATTATTATTTTATAAAAATATTTGACTTAGCTTTAGTTGAATTACAAAATGAGATGAAACAAATGAAACCTCGCGGTGATAAAGGGCATACAAAAAATGACCGTTGGACACCGTGGGAAGTGTTCTTACATGGGTTGAGATCACAATCACGACCCTTTTAACATCGATTGTTTTCATTATTTCTAATATTGGAATATGATATGGAACTGTACATTGTTAAGTTTTAGTTATTTAAGTATGTAAATATTTAATTCTATGTTTTCCCTCAATAACGCGATATTTTTGATCTACCTTACGCATTATTAACCTACATAAAACACAATGCCCCCTAAAAGAAAATCATTAGCAGTTTAAAGCTTAAGAAAAAAAAAACGAGAACTAGTAACCCCGAAATCGCGGGAATTTGCAAAATAATGTTTCTCTGGCTAAACCTTCTACTTACTTCCTTCCTGGCACACTATTTTTAACCTAAGCTCAAAACCACTTTGTTATTTCAACGAGCGAGGTCTACTGTTCACAGAACTACTAGTATTTATTAGTTAATCTCCTACTTTAATATCACCTCTACTACCCCGCCTACAATTATGATGTCACATTGAATCTGTTTAATAATTTAAATATGTTTGTAAGAAAGTATGTGCCAGTTCCTGATACCGTTTATTTTTAAACTTGGTAGAACTTACAAATCAAACAGCTGACAGTAAAACCTTAAACATTGTTTAATTTCCGTGTTTTCACATTGAACATAAAAAGGTGTTAGGCCTTTGATTTTAAATATTTTTTGGGGGAAGCACACTCGGATGCTCCTTAAGGGGACCCTAGGGCAAAACACATTTTTTTAGCTTATTATGTTGTGTAGGTCTTTAGGTTTAATTTAAATCCAATTTCATGTAAATATGTTGAATAGAACATTTTGTACAGGCTTTTTTGTACTGCAACAAACAGTATTAAGGTAGAACGTACTGCTTTTAAAATAAAGTATTAAAGTTTAAAATACGTTTCCCGAAAATCTTGTTTTTTTTCTACAAAAGAACATTTTTCTCAGAAACCATAAAAGATATTTCAAAACATTTTTGTTGTTTTGTTTGGAATAATAACATGCATATTTTAACACGAGAGTTTACAAAAATATTAGTTTGGAAAAAATTGGTTTGCAAAAATATTATATGACTTTTTATGACTCAAATTTTGATATTTTTTTGACGTTTGTGAAAAATTTACAATAATTTTACTATAAGTTATTTTGAGAAACCATTGTGTTAAATTGTAGAGAAAGTAGGGCCTATACTCTAAAATAATTTTTTTTTAAATTTGATGTTATCTCTTTTGGTTCCTGAAATAAATGTACATTTGTTTACGTAATTTAACATAGGTAACATAGGGCCATCCGACTCCTTTTAAAGTCTATTTCCGAAAGATTGGAACGATCCCACACTGGACACATTACGACTACACCCCTGCTTCCTCTTTGGCCCTCCTCTAAAACCTCTCTTCCTTTACAGGTAGTGGTGACCTTACTCCACCACTCCTGCACACCTACTTCTCTAATCCCATATAAACAAGCAGTCTCACCCGTTTACCTCAAGATCTATGGAGCAGCAACATAGTTTTTTTCCCCAAACTGTACAAATATTTGAAGTGAGACTGGCGCTTCCAGATTGAATAGAGGGTTGGGAACTGAAATCAATCATAAGTAAACACTAAGCATCACCAGTACGGCCCCATCAAAAACCCAACCCCATCTCTGTTGAACTGTATTATCAAAACATATCCCCTAATGTTAATTATACGGTAAATTGTCGAGAAATTGTTAATTTAAACACGTTTTCAACCATACTTACAGAAATACCATACTTTAACCCATCCAAAACTATTGATCGCAACAAAAGAACGTATAGAACCATTTTTGTAGATAATTTAACGTAATTTAAAAAGTTTTTGAACAAATCAAACTCTAAAGTTTACGAGATATTTGCAAAGAACATAGATACCTATTTGCAAACGCAGTTTTTATACCTTCCACCTACTTCCACCCCCAAACCCTACGCTATTTTAATGGAGACTTTTTATCACATTTAGAGAAAAGGGTAATGAACAACTTCCATCAATCAGACCTTTGTTTTTTTTTTTAATTACCAAGTTTGGGTATTATTTGGTCTAACTTGACTGTACTATGTGGATTATTTCTGTATAGTGGACCATCGCCTACATATTCTCAATATAGTGATCAATCGAATATATTTTTCAGTATAGTAGACAATCGACTGTATTTTTTCAATATAGTAGGCAAACGTCTATATTTCTTCAATAAAGTATTTAATCACCTATATGTTTTCAGCATTGTAAACAATCGCCTATATTCTTTTATTATAGTGGACATGAACCTATATTTTTTCAAATAGTAGACAATCGCCTATAATATGTCTATATGTTTTCAGGATAAATATAAAGTATAAGCCAAACTTTTGAAAAAGTAGACAATTGCATATATGTTTTCAATATACTAGATAATAATCTATCTATATTTTTCCAGTATGGTAGACAATTGCCTACGGGTACATTTTTGTCAATTTAGTAAACTATTGCCTATATTTTTCAGTATAGTATATAATAATCGATTGCCTATATTTTACAGTATAGTATATAATAATCGATTGCCTATATTTTTCAGTATAGTATACATTTGTCTTTATATTTTCAATATAATAAACAAGGCTTACATTTTGTCCATGTAGTAAACAATAGCCTATATTTTGTCGATAGTAAACAATCGTCTATATTTTTCAGTATAGTAAAGATCTCCTATATTTTGTCCATATTACTATACATCTTTGTTTACTGGGTAAAAAGGAACGATTTCAATTAATTAGATTAAGACAAATTTACTGGGTAAAAAGTCACGATTTCAGTTTGATGAAGATAAATTTACAATGTAAAAAGTAACCATTTCAATTAGTTTAAGATACATTTACTAGGTAAAAAGGAACGAATTCAATTAATTAGATTAAGATAAATTCATTGGGTAAAAAGAAACGATTTCAATTAATTAGCCTACATTAAGATAAACTTACTGGGTAAACAGGAACGATTTCAATTAGTTTAAAATAAATATACCATATAAAAAGTAACGGTTTCACTTAGATTAAGATAAATTTATTTGCTAAAAAGAAACAATTTTAATTATATTATAATAATTTTACTTTGTAAAAAGGAACGATTTGAATTAATTACATTAAGTTAAATTTACTGGGTAAAAAGGAACGATTTCAATTAGATAAGGATAAATTTACTGGGTAAAAAAGAACGATTTCAATTAGATTAATATAAGTTTACTGGGTAAAAAGGAACGATTCCAATTAGATTAATATAAATTTACTGGGTAAAAAGGAGCGATTTCAATTAGATACGAATACATTTAATGGGTAAAAAGGAACGATTTCAATTAGATTAATATAAATTTACTGGGTAAAAAGGATACATTTACTGGGTAAAAAGGAATGATTTCAATTAGATTAATATAAGTTTACTGGGTAAAAAGGAACGATTTCAATTAGATTAATATACATTTACTGGGTAAAAATGAATTATTTCAATTAGATTAATATAAATTTACTGGGTAAAAAGGAATGATTTCATTAAGATTATGATCAATTTACTTGGTAAAAAGGAATGATTTCAATTAGATTGTGATAAATTTACTTGGTAAAAATGAATGATTTCAGTTAGATTAATATAAATTTACTGGGTAAAAAGGTGGGATATCAATTAGATTAATATACATTTACTGGGTAAAAAGGAATGATTTTAATTAATTAGATTAAAATAAATTTACTGTGTAAAAAGAAACGATTTCAATGAATTCAATTAAGATAAATTTACTTTCTAAAAAGGAACGATTTCAATTAGTTAGATTAAGATAAATTTAAAGGATAAAAATTAACGATTTCAATTAGATTAAGATAAATATACTTGGTAAAAAGGATCACTTTCAATTAGATTAAGATAAATTTACTGGGTAAAAAGGAACGATTTCAATTAGATTAAGATAAATTTACTGGGTAAAAAGGAACGATTTCAGTTAATTAGATTAAGATAAATTAACTGAATAAAAAGTAACAATTTTCTTGGTTTTCAATTGGATTAGCATAAATTTTTTTGATGAAAAGGAACAATTTCATTTAGATTAATATAACTTTACTGTTTAAAAAGGAACGATTTCAATTAGATTAAGATAAATTTACTGGGTAAAAATTAATGATTTCAATTCGATTAGGTAAATTTACTTGGTAAAAAGAACAATTTCAATTACATTATGAAAAATTTTCTTGGCAAAAAGGAACAATTTCAATTAGATTTAGATAAGTTTACTGAGTAAAACGGAACGATTTCAATTTATAAAATTAAATTAAGATAAATTTTCTTCGTAAAAAGTAACGTTTTCAATTGGATTAGGATAAATTTACTTGGTAAAAAGGAACAATTTCATTTAGATTAAGATAATTTTACTGTTTAAAAGGAACGATTTCAACTAATTAGATTGTAATAAATTTACTGGGTAAAAATTAACGATTTCAATTAGATGAAGATAAATTTACCGGGTATAAAGTAAATATTTAAATTATATTAAAATACATTTACTGGGTAAAAAGTAGCGAATTCAATTATACTAAAATAAATTTACTAGGTAAAAATTAATGATTTCAATTGGATTAGATAAATTTACTGAGTAAAAAAAATCGATTTCAAGTATCTTAAGATACACCTATGGTTGAATTTGGATGGGTACGATATTTTCTCCTAACCCCGAATGTTATAACATATCAATGTTAAAACCCCTAGTCATACTTTTTATTTATCGATGTTTCTTTAAGTATGTATTTTTTCCTTAAATTGAAAAACGTTAACGTTCTAGTTCTACAGGTACACGATTATCCACTTTCCAACGTATGTCAAAAGATGTAACTTTACCAGTTCAATTAAACTACCATTACCTAACATTTTCTTTAACAAGTTCCACCTACAATGACCTTGACTGACCTTCCTAGTGGAAAGGAAAGTGAACTTGTCTTGTTCAACAATAAAACTATTTGTAAACAGAAACATCGTTGAATGACTTTCCTTGCTCTTAGTTATTAAGTTATAGTGAAAGTTATAGTAGACCTTGGATAAGATGAATGTTGTCTGACGTGTTGAGTTATGATACGGTCACTATAAACATGTGGTTTTTATGAAGAAGACTCGCTGAAGGGAGGGAGAGAGTGGGGAGATCAGTTACAAAGGATGTACTGGAAATGTTGTATAAATGTAAACACAGAATACGGACGGACTTAGAATGTATTGATAAATGAACAGTAATATAATCATTATATTAATGCGTGAACATCGAAAATTGAGGTAACTTTTTTAGTATGTATTATTACAGCAGAGGAATGCAACTTAAATAATTCGAAAGGTACTGTGCCGTATATGTGCAAAAATACCATGTGTTAATTTTGCCGTTAATCCAGGTAAAATAAAATAAAACTAAATAAAGTAGACTTAAACTAAAATTGTGTTGCTAAGATGGTTATCCGTACGTTATCTGTTATACGTGGTTATCTGTTATTTAATACAGATGGTCGATATTGTAAAGAATATAAAAATGTATTTTTGTAGGTCATGCTTTTATATGTTTCATACAAACATAATTTGTCCATACCCAACGCTTGAAACAATTAAATGAATCCATGATGGTCCCACTCATCACTCATGGCTGTATAAGATAATATCCCTTTATCTTCCCTGCACGGGAAAATATTTGAGGAAATACACAAACAAATTGTTAGCTTTGTTTCAATTTCTTTAAAATTTAATTATCACTTGTGTTTATTTCCTCAATTATTATTCTTCCGTTTAATAATGGAATTGCTTTCTTCTAAGGATTTTCATATGTTTACTAAATATTTATCATCAATTCCACCAAGCTTCCTCTTTGTCTTTTCCCACTCCTCAGAGCGTCAAGGTACGAATTCCAATTAATTATGTGAAAAACAATTTGAATTTCATTACTTTATAAACACAATTGATCGAATTTCGACCGCAAGAGGTACTAGCACAGTAATGATAACTAGCAATGTAACAATGCTTCGTTACGGTAACACTTTTAAACATTAAAACTTAACTAAGGTTTTATATAACATAAGCCAAAATGTATCGTGTATTTATTTATATGAGCATATTATTTAACACGTCAAAATGTATATAGCCTATACGCTTTTTTAATTACGTTCTTTACACACGTTAAAGATTTTTTACAAGTTTAAATGCAGGAAACAATAAATTTTACACTTTTGGAGAGTAACGGAATATTGAGCTTGGAATCGGTACATTTGAAATTACACCACGTTAAACTGGTTCTCCCGTACTCAGGAATAGTTTCTTTAAAAAAGTTCTAACATTTAAATAAAGTAGAATATTATTTTAACGTCTTTTATTTGTGAAATAAAGTGTTATTTTGGATTTAAAAATCTTAATGCAGTGTAAAACGTTTACATGACACTTCATTTGTAAAAATTGGTTGAAAAATAACATCGTAATGGACAAATATAGACATTCCTTAGCGAACTAATAGGCCTACATAAGATAGTGTATGCATTAATTTAATTACCACGTTTTCTTTTTTGTAATTATTCACGTCAATAAATAAGTAATAGGCTACACAATATAGAAACCATTACCCATTATAATGTATTCAAAGTAAAATATTATATTCAAATGAAATTTCAGCAAATTTCTTTAAATAAACGTATTCTCTGTCCCACTTATTGATAGCAAACTCTTTCCAACATCTGCAAGCAATACGATGTATCGACTTCGAAATATTTCATAATCTAAACAACTCGCTTTACCAGTTCCGGAAGTTAACATCGGTAATATAACCATATTAGGACCGAATAAGATTTCACTTCCGATGTCCAAGGAAGGTCACTTTCCACGCATGCGTACTCAATGGCAAGTATCTTTAGAACGGGTTTCACAGAAGGAACGTTAAGGTGTAATTAACAAGGATATGGCTAGTTCAGAGTTTCTATCTTGTAGCTATTACCTGTAACTGCGAATGCTTTAGGCTTTAAGGTGTAACGTCTGTGTTTTTACTACACTTTATTTTGACTAACGTAAAACTTGATTTATCTTGCTTAGTTTGTTTCACTTTTATAGACCGAGA
>JAGFPH010000054.1:948346-984843 GCA_018207615.1 Philaenus spumarius | reverse complement strand
AAATTTATTTTAATATTACCAACTAAAAGAAACAATATAATATGTGATGGTTGACTTGTAAAATAGTAGCCGTTTTCATCAATTGTGTTTGTGTTTGTTTTTTTCCACAGTTCTATAGGCCGGTTGGTCTTTCGTTTCCTTTAAAACGCGCCTCTCACTAGAGGCTCTCATCCAATTCCTCACTCCCAAAGTCTTCAGATTCTTCTCCACCTCATGCATCCAGCGTAACCTAGCTCAACCTCTCCGGTCATATTTCCCACAATCAACTAGTTAGGTAACCTTTCCATTTCCACGATCCTGACATGCTCCAGCAAACTGATTCTTGTAGCTTTAATAAATTGTACAACATCTTGTTTCTTAAATATTTCGTCAATTTCATCTTTTCGCAAGATTATTCCCTCTCCTAGTTAGCATGGTGTCCTTCTTTATAGGACACTACACTGTATGTAGTGTGCCTGCATAAGCACGGAAATAAAGCTGGACTTTCAACCAGACGATTGGTGGCCTACATCCAATAGGACACATACAAAATATCTATTATTTTGATGCGTAAGCTTTATTGATAGGTTAGTCATTTGTGTCTACCATCCTCATTTGACCTTCAGTGTGAGATAAATTAGTACAAACAGAGGTTGCACTGTTCCAAGCTATTTATCTCGTGGGACATAACAGTAGGACACCAACCACCTGATTGCACTGACTGAGAAGAAAAATTTGTTATTCTGGATACTTTTCATTCACTTTTGAAATTACTCGCTTTTCACACATAAATAATTCAAAACTAAGTTATAATACAGTGTTTTATTTGTAATGTGCAATGTATTAGGCTATTAAAATGGTTCTATTGTAAAAATGGATGAATTATTAATGGCTTTTCGCATGACGCTACAAGATAAGTTTCATATTTTTTTTTTAGTTTCTAATAAACTCTATCATGATTTTATGATAAAAAAAGTACATAATCTTGAAGTACATAATCTTACCTTTCAATAGTTTTATAATTACTTAAGATTTATTGTTTAGCTTTCGAGTTATTTGGCTAAAAATCGGGATGCAGCAAATGAACTTAACCTAATTATTGTTATTACAGTGTGTTTCAGTGAGTTTTATTCAAAACAACTAGTAGTTGTGGATCATAATACTTGACACACTCCGTGGGAAATTTTATCATGATGAAATTTTGCTAGCAAGTTTAATACATTCTATATGTCCTCCATAATCATATCTTACCAGGTGCTTTGCTTAAATTTTTATCAGATGGCCTGAATAACATCATATATCCAAGATGGCGGCCACCTCAAATATCATTGGAATCCTATCAATATTTTGTACTGAATCGTTTTTGTTCTAAATAAAATTGTAAACAAAATGGATATAACAGTTTTTGTGGTACTGTATAACCTATGGGTTATAAGTTGTAGCCAGTTAAAAAGTGTATTAGCCAATTTTTAACTTTTGGTTTTAAGAATTTGTGGATAGGTTCACAAGTAAGAACTATTTTTGGGGCCATGAAATTAGGCTGGCGAGAGAAATGTTGGTGTTGCCAATTCTTGCTGTAATTATTTCTACAACTTACACCCGTCATGTAAAGGTTTTGAAGCGCAAGGTGGTGTGCTTTCTCTCGTGCTTGTAAATCTGTCTGCAGAGCATTTTGAAATAAAATTATACCACTGCCTTCAGAAAATGCCACTGATTCTAATGGTATGACTTTTTTGTTTTTCAAAATTCAGAAAAAAATTAACAAAAGAACAAAAACCTAAATGGTAATTCAATTTAAACCACCGTGTATTGAATTTTTCACCAAGCGAGGATATTTTTGTTTTTTTGGCCAGCAAGATTTCGTCTGCGGAAAAAGTTGTAGAAAATCGTATGAATAAAATTTTTGTTCGAAACTGTTTTTATGAGATTCTTAGTTTAGTTGTAAAATGCATAACTGTATGAATCAAGAACAAAGACACGCGGGCGCTCGGCGAGAACCATAGCTCGTAGCCTTGCGCAATGTTGCAAGTTGCTATTTTACAGTATAATCAAAAGTAAAAACAAATAATTTTAATGTTTATAGACCACATTTGCATTTCCTTTACAAATTATACGATGATAATACCATGATTGTTTTAGTTTAAGCCACAATTACGCTAATTTTTTTCTTAACGTAATACAATTCCAACAACGCTTTTTAATTAATACCTAAAGCGAACTACCGCCTACCATGTGGGAATAAGAAACGTAGGGTAAATTTAAATAATACATAAGTTATTAATAATTAGATTGTTGTAAGAAAGTATTTTTAAGACATTATTTATATTTTGTTGTTCATTTAGCACCACCTGGGAAACACGTGTGGACTGAGTACACCACGGACGTCAACAACTTTACTTCCCATAATTATCCTATATTTACAATATTCTATATTTACATATAATTTACAAGTGATTCTGTTTGCAAACATTACAGTAGTAAAAATTTATAATAAAACGTTTTTAAAGAAAAATCATGATTAATTAATATTCAGAGTATTCACTCACTCACTCATCTTACTGTCACAGTTAGTGGAGTCGTCATTTAGGTTGATTATGAAGGGCTCCATTGTGCATATATATATACAAATATGAAGTAAATATTGCTCGTCACGTCAGTCACGTAATCCATTCTCGTTAGTTGTAATATATGAATGATTTTATTTAATGTGATTCTGTCTGGCCAGTAACTTTGCATAATTTATTACTGTTTCTTTCTTTGAGCTTATTAATAACATAACTAGCAACAAAAAAAGTAAAAGAACATAAATATTACTTGTCAACATGAATACTAAAACTAAAAAGTTTATATTATTATTAAATTTTAATGCAAAATATATTTTGAGTTTTTAAGTGAAAAGTATTTAGTTTTTAGGCGCTTGGACTTGGCAACAGTGCATGGGTGTGTTGCCAGTTCGTGCGTGGAGGTAGACGAATCTCTACCTTCCGTCTCTTGATTTGTTCCATATCTGAAAACACCGACATTTCTCTAACCCGCATAATTTCATGTCTGCGAGTATAGTTATGAAATTGTATTTATTTTAATACCGTACTTTTATTGAATTAATTGTAATGTTCTACTGCACATACAATGTTATGAGCTTAATATTCTTCATCTGAAATTTTGGCCACGATTTTCACATAGGTCTTCATCGCCATTACACATACAAAGCTCAGTGCATAAAATGTTTTGGGATTTACATTTTTAGGATAAAGTACATATTTCTTTTACAGATGACCACCGAATTAATTTTAAAATGGTTACAGGTGCGGCAAGGAAGCATAACCATTTTGTTTGTTTCCTTTTTTTTTGTCGTCTATAATTAACCCATTTGTTGGATTTTTTGGCTTAAGAGATTTTGGAATATGACAGGATGTAACGTCGGTAAGAGACGTGGGTATTGCTTTAAAATAACGAAATTATGGACAAGAGGTAAATATAATTGTAATTTGAGTGTCTGATTTCTCTTTCTGTTGGTAGCTCACCATTACAGTATTATGCAAAGTACCTTTCAAGTAAGGTGTATCCTTAAAAAAAATCGATTTTATCCGCTGCACAAAATAGGAATCTTCCTTTTGTAGTTCGGGGGGATGTAGGTCCCTCCATGCGTTTAATTACCTCATTCGCTATCTAAGTTTCTAAGCGAAGTACTTTGGCATAATCAATAGATACTCCCACTTTATACTTAGAAACTGAAATAAATTTGCTCCGAGTTGCAGAATGTATAGTAAGGCCAACAGAAACTTGCAAAGGCACGGGTGTGACAAACTTGCATTAGAGCATGATATGGTGATAACATCTCATACATAAAATTTCAGACAATCTTTCAGCCTTTATGAAATTCGTAGTTTCTTGTGTTTCATAAATATGATTCATATCGGCCTTTCTGTGACAGCACCATTTAAAAAAGAGATTAACTTAGGTTGGAACTACACCTTTTTTGTTTTTCAAGAGAACCTGTAAATATCCATTTCTGATGGGATAGCACTGCTTTTCGTATAATATTTAAGTCTTCAAAAAGTTCTTATGTTTTTTCCAATATCTGTGAAATCATTCTCCGCATTAGCAATGGTTATATCTAAAGTTGCTTTTAGAGATACTGGCTCATTCACTCTTTTTGGAGTACTAAGGACAACATGCTCCATTTTTTCCTCTATCAAACGTTTGATCTCTTTTCGCGTTTTTATTTGTCCACCATTTTTATTTGCAATTGATTTTGAATTTCTTTCAAAATCAGCCATCATTTTAACATTTCCCATAACACTCGTCATTTAATGAGCATACACATTCTACATCTGTTGCTTCATCCGAAATGCATTGGGCATCTCCATCTGCGGCATAATCAGATTTTTTTCGCAACACTTCAAATAAATTTCTTACCAAGCTAAGTTTGTGATATACAATGTTTTTTGCATCCTGGATCTGTACAATCACTAAATCGAATTTTCAGGGATTCATTTTTTGACATTTCGATTGCTTCTTTTAATTTCAGACCGACATAGTTTGTTTTCAAGGCAATTAATAGATTTCTTCTCTTTCCTTCTTCCAGTCAGACAAAACATTTATTTTTGTCACCCGCAGGGATTTTTGATCTTGTTGTGTAGCCTACATTACTATCTCCAGCAGTGAAACTAGAATAAGAAGGCTTATTCTTTTCCTATTCAAATAATCTCGCACTTCGCTCAATTTTGATTGTATGAGTTCACTTCTTGTAACAATCTGTATGCCTTGATGATATGTTTTTAGTTATCAATTTTTCAACAGTCACATTTCTTAATCGATTATTAATAATTACACGTATTCACTATCATTCCATTCTACTCTCTTTCTAACACATTCTAACACTTTATCATGGTTAATAGGTTTAACCAATGGCGACTTCTTATCTTGGCATAATACACACAGCTCGTAATTAGTCTGCAGCCTTGCCTTTTTTTGCAGATGGAGGCAGGGATACTTTTGGTGGATGAGACATTGTAAACAAAGTTAATATTAAACTATTGGAAGTTTTGAACTGCTTGGTTTACAATTATTAATCCGTTTTCATCTGAAACAAAACAAAAATTGAAATGATACGAGGGATCAGAAAGTTTTTAAATGTTTTTATACAAAACACCTAAACTGTAAAAGATATTGATACATTCTTAATTACTTTTTTATATAGAATTTCCATGTAAATAAAAAAGGTTCAGTATAAAATACGGTTCTTCAGTATAAAATTCAAGCAAAACACCTGGTAAGGCATGATTGTGGAGAGCATAAGGAATGTATTAAAATTGGTCCCACAATTTTATCATTAAATTGTCCACGGTATGTGTTAAGCCTACCGACTATAGATAAAATTTTAAAATAAAAAGGTAGTCTCAGCAGTTATAAAATTTTATAATATCTACAAATTTATAATATACATATTTACTAAATAATAAGATTTTTTTACATATAAAGATTTTTTTTACTTTTATGTGTTTATTAATGAAAGTTTCGTTTTTCCATTACTATGTAGTGAAACAGAGAAGTTATTTTGTTAACGAAAGTCTCTATTGTGACCCATCTGGTACCGTTTTTCCATCCTGGAGAAATCTCGGCGATGGTGGCTTAAAAACCATAGAAAAGTGTATATAAATGTTGATACATGTGACACTGCCCTTTTTATGCCAAATTGTTTCAAGGTTTTCCACAATAAACGCTTTTAGTTTATCAGCTTTTTAAATATTTTTATCCTTAGTCTTTTGTACACTTTTTATGATATTTTGATTTATAAGTTAAGGTATTTTTGGTATTATAAGTTATGTTTAATATTAATGTAGGCCTACTTACTTAATCTTAGTTCATAGATTTTATAAATGTTGTTAAGAGTTTCCATGAATATAGTATTTTTAGGATGTATTATTTATAAGTTTTATGTTTTCGATAATGTATTAAAGTTTGTTTGATCCTATGTGATATTTTATAAAAAATGTTTTAAGACTCTTTTTGAAGGTACTTTTAAATTTCTTCATTAACTGTAAATGAGCCACACTATAAAATAGTTTTATCATTCATTGTTAGCATTTTGTATAATATTGTTGATTCCTATTGAGTTCCTATTTCTAACTTAAGTTTGTTCCATTAAGCTTAATTGATGGATTACATTCATGAATCTATAACTTTACAACTTTTAATGTATTATTTTATGTACATAATTATAAAAATTTTTAGACAGTTTGTTCCAACTTTTTTTGTATTCCTTTTCTTATCTTGGTTAATCTTGCTTTCAAGGTGTACTACCGGGGATGACACTAAACCTTAAGGTAAGAAATGCATAGACAAGAGCTGTGATGGTTGGTGTCCTATGAGGAGGACACCAAAAGTTGATGATTATTAAGTATATAAAAGGTACAGAACTGAAAATTTATCAAAATGTAATGTTTCTTCCATGCCAGTAATTAGTATAGCAAAGAAAAATAATAACTATTAAAAAGGTTGGTGTTTATTCAGGGTTCTAGTAAGTGTCCTATGAGTAAGGACACAAAACAAATCTATGAATAGTTTGATTTTGTGGTTGTGCTATAAAGGGTAAAGCCTTCTGTATATTGCATAGTTTAGGAGTTATAACTCAAAAAGTGTGCGATTTTGTTGGTATAGCGAGTTTTTAAACACCTGTAGCTTTTCAACGGTAGGTTTTAGGACAAATCTGAGACCACCTTGTCGAATGGCAATTTAGGCTAATTTCCTACAATTTTGTAATTGAACATTATTTTCTCCTACGTGATCTAAGGGGTGAAAATATTAAAAACGTTTGAGAGTTTGTGTTGATAGTTTTGCTGCTTTAAGGTATTTTTGGCCGTTATTGCACGTGAACAAAGTCGAAGGTACAACTAGTTTATTATAAGTCTCAAGCGTTCAACTTCTGGCTCAACCACCACAAATATCTCAGCAAGAGCTTCTTGGCTTCTGCCATTAGTACTTCACCTGCGTAGGAATAAGTCTGTCTCGACTTATACATAATATTGCTTTTTAATTCCGTTTACTTTTATGCTGTGAATAACTTAACTTGCGAACGGTTAAATGGCGTTGGCTAAAATAAAATAAGTATTATTAGACAATTTCCATAGGAAAAATAAGCTATTTCAGTGACACTAAGGTAAGACCTAAGAACCAGATCACGTTTTTTTTTTGGGGGGGGGGGAGTCATTAGAAATTATATATATATATATATGTGTTCGCACTCTAACGACCGCATTTTAAGCCAGATTTTGTCCAAATTTGGAACACACGTTGGTTGTCTGTGTCGCTCGGACAAAAAAAATCCAACAACCGGAAGCATGTTTTTTGACAGGAAGTAACTCTTTTTTTAGATTTTTCGTACGCGAATAAAGCCTTGTTAGAGTTTTATCTAAACAAATACATGTAGGATATTAGTATCCACATTTTATTTTTTACACGTCATTATAGCTCGCTTGGTTTTTTCAAAACGTAAAATACCATAAAAGTACCGGGTACACGTGGGTTATCTTCTGATCCGATTCCGCGAGGATCGGAGTTCAAACTCTGCGAGTTTTTCCGATGTGAGTGGAACGAAGGAGCGCGTGAGTTGAAGTGGAGCTTAGGTGCAAACAAATTCTAATAATATATTTCGTGCAAATAGACAGCTATCCAGTGCCTTCGTGAGTAGATACATTTCCCAAATAGTTGGTTGAAACTCTAAAACATATAAACTTAATTTTGGAAATTCGTTCTACTCATATCAGCGGTTCACCTGCATGGTGAATTATTTAGGAATGAAAATCTCAGTGAAAAATATTATATATACAGTTGAATACGATCGACTTGATTCTCTTGTTTACTAATAAATCTTACCTAGAAAGTATTTTCTTCTTTAAGTCAATTATTTCATCCAGCATTCAACTTGTGTAATGCTAAAGAATGTATTTTGTAATATGTTAAATGAAACGTGTGTTCAACATTTCAAGTAAATTTAAAGTATTAGCAAAAAGTAATAGCTATTGAGTTAAGTTCTTGGATATTGTTCTTATTCATTTTAACATGTTGTTGATCTTGTTTCCGTAAGTAAATGAAGTAAATCAGTTTTCTTTGTAAATCCACTCAATTGATTAAATATGGATTAGAATACCTGTGAATATTAGTGAACTTATTTACTTGTTTAGTTGATTTTATTTTGACTTTCTAAATCTTTAAAAAAGTATTTTAGAAACATATTCATTATTGATGTTCGACGTGTGAGTGAAGAACCCATAAAATACATTCACCACTTTGCAATATATCTAACAATTATTATGGGAGTTTCGGGGCAGTACTTTAATGATTTTAAAATTTTAGTCGGTCAGCAGTTGGTGTAGTATACATCGGTTTAGCTTCCTAGGTAGTTAACTCAGTTTGATTCCAAACAATTTTAATAGGAAACTCATTAGAAAAGTTTTCATAAATATAAAAATAACAAAACAACCCAAGCCGAATAAAACGGGGGAAAACAAACTAAACTAACTAAAGTGACAAATCTAACGGAACGGAAGAATTGAACTAACAAAACGACATAAAAAAAAACCTAAATACAAACATAACATAGCAAAAACAAAACAAAACCGAACGAAACTAAACGAAACTAATAACTTTTTTTAACTAGCAAAACGATCATATACAATCAGAATAAAACTAAAAATAATATGATCAAAACAAACAAAAAAATACAATTGAGGAACGAACAAAGTGGCAAAATAAACAAAACAAAAAAAAAACAAATTAAAACAAACAACATTTAATAAAGACAACACTTTCAAATAAATAAACAATAAAGAAATATAAAGAATATTTAAATATAAATGTAAAAAAAACTGACTAAACGATTTAAAAACAAATTGAACAAAACTACTAACATTATCAAAACAAACGAAAATAGATGAGATACAAAGAAAACCTGTAAAAACTAACAAAAACAAAGGAAACGAACAAAATTAACACAATATGACATTAACAAATAAAACTAAATACAAACAAACCGAACATTTTTAAAATAATTTTTTGTTCACTCATTTGCAATAATTATTTATAAAATGATACCTTCGTTATCAAGTGAAAAACTAAAGCTAATAATAATTATTATTTGTCTTTATACATTTTTTACATATCTTCTTCGTACACAAATGATGACAAATGTCCGAACTAAAAATGGAAAAATATGATCAATCCATAGTAAATTAATTTTAAAACCAGAAACCTAAAGTAATACAAACGAAACTAAATATGGCAAAAAAATTACAAAACTGGCATTACTTATAAAGCAAACCAAAGACTAAGCAAACAAAACGGAAAATTATACTTCTGTCCAATACATCCGCCGTTTAGATATTTTTGAGTTTTTCCATTCAGGATTCCTAATAACAAACTGTATAATGACTTGCTATATTCCATACAAATAACATTTGTTAATAGGGAAGCTATTAGTTAACTCTCCGTACGACCGTCTGTTTCCGCATGATGAAGGAGGTCTGCTCTCTCTTATGTATGGAAATTTATGTAAATTGCTACAGATGTTTGGGCGAGTATATAGCGCCACCCAAGTTCTTGTTAGAATACATTTCCTCGCTAATATCCTCAACACAGCAAAACTTTCTACAACATGTATTATAGTGCAAAATACATTTTTAATTCAGAAATATAAAATAATAGTACCTGTAATTTTTTTAATGTAATAATATTTCTTTTGCTTGGATATTTAAATAGCACTCTTTGCAGTCGCACTCCACGTTCAAAATAATAAGCACTTCTCAAACTTGTCAACTATATATAACTAACTACTTTTGTTGTACCAAAGTTATATAATATGAAGTGAAATTTATTCTTACTTCTTTTTTACAAATTCTGTTATAAAATGTACTTTGGTTACTAGTTACAAATCACAAATAAAAATTATATAAAATTTTTGTTCCATGAATAATAAAAGTACTTCTTGATCTTTCTAAATTGGAGTAATAGCATCCCGAGGTAAAACACCTGGTTGGGGTTTAAATTCGACTACTAAGTTATTCTGCTAAGTAGCTCAAAAAAGAAAGACAAACAATGCCGACAAGTTCAGCTTCCAAACAATAATTTATAAACAAACGCACATTTAGAAATTACTGAATTTTGTTTAAATATAAACTAATAACCCATATTAAGAACACTAATAACATATTATTTAACATCAGGTTAAAACCACATAAACCTCTAAATTTACTCATGAATGAGTTACCAAGTATTTTTAATAGTGGTTAAATCACCCTTTGGAGTATAAATCACTATTACAAATTCCAGGACTCGTAATTCTCTCTCGAAGCGTTTCTGACCTATATTTTTTACTTATTTTGATGCGAGGAATACTCCAGTGAAATATGGCAGATTCCTGTATGTAAAGGGTAGATTCTCGTATACGCGAATGTAAGTCAGGGAGTGTGGTAATAAGAATAAACTCCTAAAAACATTTGTGTATAGAAGCTTATTTTACCAGCTATCCGCCATTTTGTTTATTTTACTAAATAATGTATATCTCTAGAACGGCTGCTCCTCAATGTAAAGTCCTAGTTTGAAAAGAAGAACAATTTGACCCAATAATCCGTTTCAAAATGGATCCAGCGTCCATTAGTATGCAATGTTAAGAGTGGTAGGCTATAACATAAATACCATATTTAGATAAAACTAGGGGAGACCCCTGCGTGCTCCGCACGCCAACCCCCAATGGAACCTTCCAAAAACATATTTTATGTTTTATTTATAATAAAGGTGTAGGATTAATAATAACCTCAAAACTTTTTTTTGTGTTTAACGTCCTGCTGTTTTGCACTTAAGGCTAATGAAGACGGGACCTACAGTTTTACGTGGAATCCGAACCACAGCCAATGACGTCTGTTAAGAAACCATTTAGAAAATTATTCGGGGTCAATGGGAATTGAACCCGGAACTTTTCCATTGATGGTTGCCATGACGATTGATAAAGCATTGACGCCTTAACAACCACGGCCATCGTAGCTATATAACCTCAAAACTAAGATGGTAAATAATGTTAAATGTTCAAATCAAATTGTTTCGTATATTTTATAACATCAGTTATAATAATGGTTAAAAGAACCAGCAAGGCTCAGGTCTACACTTTAAAACCCTAACCTAAAACCTCGAAATAAAAAAAATAATTGCTTCAAATTTTGAAATCAGCTGTTAATGGAAATATTGAGCAACCAACTATATTACGGTATCTGTTATTTTATTCAATTGCTTGCTATGGTAATAAATGTAAATACATGTGTTGGTTTATCATTCTAGGCCTAACCTAAGATTTTTTTTCCGACTAATTTACAAATATTGAAATAAAAAAAGGTTTTTATCGAAATTAATTATAGTGTATGTTACTCAGGGATAATGTAGCTTTTTATTAGTAAAACAATTTTTTAATCGGTTTTGTAGTACCAGAGATTGCACACTACATACAAAAAAACAAACTTTACCTCTTTATAATATTAGTATAGATCAATTGTTTCAATGTAAACTACAGAACAGCTGTTTTATGTTTTTAATTTATTTATTTAATACCAAATGTTTTAATGTAAACAAAGCAGATGTTTTTAAATTCTCATGTATTTCTTATGGGGATTTTTCGTTTTTCGGGGACCCTAAAAACCCCTTAGTTTTTAATTTTAGAAAAAACTTATATTTTTCCCTCGTTCCTTGAATCGATACCTTTAATTTGATACCTCTCCCATCATCCTCCGATTTACCAAATTCCCACAATTTTGAATCTAAAATTTCGCTTACAGAATTATATATAAGGATTGTTTACTATTACCTTTTGTTCGATATAAAATTAAACGGCAACAAAAATTTACTCTTGAAGTTTTTATAAAAAATTACTGTTGTTGAGTTATTTTTATTTAAAATTTGTAAATAGCAGTCATTTTGAATCAAATTGGTTATTTTTTCAAACTGATATTTATTTATGGACTCATGTTTATGTTGTGAAAATTCTCAACATTTCACTTTGATAAATAATTGTATACACAGGGTGATCCTGAATTGAGCGGAAATAATTCAGGGTATGGCCATTTTTGTGTCATATCAGTCAAAATAAAAAAACAATACTTACACGAACTATCCGCCATTTGTTTTTTTTACTAAATGATGATATCTATCATATATTATCTATATATATATTATTAAATACCATATTACAGTTTTCAGCCCATTAAACCATGGCATGTTGGTTTCAATATTTGAAATTTTGTCACCGAACTCAAAATGTAAAAACACCTAATACGAGTATATCTGTTAAATTGTGTTTGCTATGCAAATATGAGACTTTCCAGGAGCGTCTGGAATCAATACATAAAATACATAACCCCAAATATTCAATGTTGTCTTCGATTTCCATACATTGCCAATTTCCAATGGAAAATTACCATATTTTAAGCTTACTGCAAAATGTATGACCATTTATGTTTTGGCAGGCAATTGTATTCTGCTTGACATATTCCATTAATTGAACAGTCTTTCTATAAACGGATTATAATTGCAAAGAATGCTGACTGCGGAGCTACTTGGTGTATTCTGGAAGTAGAAGTACTGTTTGTATAATGACAAAGTAAAAACTGGATTTTCAAAATAAGGCGAGGAATTTCAAACCGGAAACAGACTGTTTGGTACGTCTTAAGCGAGAGTGAAAACATAGACAAAGACGTTGAAGTAGGTTAATTTGTGTGAAGAGGCTGACTGTGTGAATGGTTTCAGAGATGCAATTAAACCTTGAGTTGTGACTCTTGCTGAACTTGTATTTAGTTGTTAAGTATTGAGAATTTTACTATTTATTTTTTTTCACACAAACGTGATTTAGAAAATTAATGCCTTGTATTCCGATTCAATAAGGACTAATTACTTCAATGAAGTTTTTGTAATATTTTTTTCTGTAAAACTAGGTAACAAAATACACTAGATAATCGGGACAAAACAAGTATCTCTAAATATACCAATAACGTTAAAACTATGCAGAAGCGAAAACACCACCTAGTATCTTCTGAATGCAATTCGGTAGACGAAAACTCTTACGGATTGTGTGGAGCTTTAATTGTGCATACTCCAAAAGATGATGCCCGATGAAAAGAAATTTAGTCAGTATGGAATAGAGTATGGCGTTATTTAATGTAATAGTAAAAATAATACTATTAATGCGTTGCAGACTATTACCACGTTAGTACTTCCATTCCTTATTATTTTTGTAAGGTCAAGCGTTAACACAGTGGAGTAAATTTAACTGTGGAACGTTCCGATTAGGTGTTATTACCGAGTCTTGCATACGCTGTCCCGTAGATTACACTGACTCAAAATTATTAGCGAATTTCCATAGGAAAAATGATCAATTGCAGTGACCCTTATGGTAAGACCCAAGGTCTTGAGTAGCAAATGAGCACCGATCATGGTCCCCAGAACACGTTTTGGGGTGTCATTAAAAATCATGTATACTTGGCATATATATATGTGTTTGCACTCTAGCGGCCGCATTTAATTCCGATTTTTTTCAAATTTGGTGCACATGTTGGTTGTCTACGTCGCTCGGACGATCCAATCCAACTCCTAATCAAACAATCGGAAGCACGTTTTTTGACAGGAAGTAACTATTTTTTTAGATTTTTCCTACGAGAATGAATTTGTTTTTTTCTACAAATATAACAAAATGTAGGATGTTATTCTGCACATTCTGGTTTTTTACGTGACCTTATAGCTTGCTTGGTTCCCCCAAAATCGATCGAAACGTAAAATACCATAGAAGTACCCGGTTCAAAACCATGTGGTGGATTCTACCGTGGGGTTGGCGTTCGAAGCACGCAATGCATCGTGTATTGAAGACAATCCCAATATATATGTAAACGTAATTACCTTTCTTTTATAATTTCCGCTCACAGTCCTTTTCTTTATTAATTTACTTGGTGACGATCGTTTCGCCTTTCAAATCAGGCATTTTCGAACCATAAACTTTTAGACATTTATTTAAATGCGCGTCAGTTATTATTAAAAATAACGAACATTAAACACACAAACATATAATACAACACTTACAACACATATAACTACACTTAAACTATAACTTATAACTATAACTACGTACACGTAAAATATTAATAGTAATAAAATATTAAATTCAACAAACTCTGTAAAACCCATAATATTTTACCGAATTACATTCGCGTAAATATTAATTCCAACTCTATAGCAGCACAAAAAGCGAAAATGGCTGCCGAACAAACGTGGTTGAATACAGAAATTAAAGTATTACAATACATAGTAAGAAACAATATCTAAATATGAAATCTATAACACGCATCTATTACTTGCTAAGAATCTGTCGAAGATCGAATTTGTTCAACTAATGGAATCTGTTAAGAAACACGTAGACTTAAGAATAACTCAAAAAAAGAAAATCATGATTAGGAAATTTATTAAATTGAAGGAAATTAACACAGAAACCGAACATAAAATCAAAGCCCAGTTCATGAACACACACCAATTTCATCCACGCATATTAAACAAATCAGATATTGAATTTAGTCAACAGGAAATAGTTCTACTTAACAAAGGCTTTAAACATAACATTAAATCTAAACATGCAAACTTTGACCGAGCCCTTATCGGTATTGAAGCAGCAATCCAACGTTTACCGATAAACAAACAAAATATGACCAGATGTTTGATTAGCGATAAAACGAATGCACAATTTGATTTGAACAGGAAAGCAAATATAAGCAAAGCTAACCAAATTGACGAGCAACGTTTAGCTAACGGCATTGCAACTAAATTGCAATCACGCAACGCCATCATCACCAAAGCGGACAAAGGTAACACATTGGTTATAATGTCTAAACAGAACTATATAGAAAAAACAGAAACATTTTTTAACGACAGTAACATAACCCAACTCAAATCCGACCCCACAAATAGATTCAACAAAAAAATCAAATTCACCATCAACTCTTGTAAACGCATTTTCAACAGTGACCAAATTAGAAATATAAAGATGATTAAACCTACTGCACCCAAATTAAGATCCCTACCAAAAATTCATAAAAAAGATTGTCCTATAAGACCACTAATAAATTTAATAAACGCACCTACGTACAAATTATCAAAAAAGCTAGACCAGATATTAAGAAATAATATAACAAAAAGTTGCAATTTTTCTCTAAAAAATAGTATGGACCTGATTGATAAACTTAAATGTATGGAACTAAATAAAAATAACATACTTGAATCATTCCACATAGAAAACCTATACACCAACGTCCCAATAAACGAAACAATAGAGATCATAAGAGATAATATTACAGACAACAAAACAATGGAAATCGAGAAATTGGATGAACTCATATTGCTTATTACAACATGTGTGAACCAAAATTATTTTGAATTTGACAATAAATATTTTGTACAAAATAAAGGACTAGCAATGAGTTCACCTTTTTCTAGTGTAATGGCAGAAATATTTCTTAACCACGTAGAAACTAAACACATTATGGACTCTTCAAATCCATTCCATAGGTACATACGCCTTTACAATAGATATGTTGATGACATCATTTGTTTATTCTTCGGAACTGTAAGACAAGTAGATTAACTATTTAAATGGAGTACACCCAACACTCAAGTTCACCTGCGAAATAGAATCAAACAGGACTATCAATTTTCTGGATTTGACAATAACAAGAAACGACACAGAATTCGAATTTAAAGTTTACAGAAAGCCGACACAAACTGACCATACCATAAATGAATTATCTAGTCATCCTCATATCCACAAAATGGCAGCTTACACCAACTTCATACATAGAGCACTAACTATACCTATGAAATCATCAGATTTCAACCAAGAAATTAACATTATAAAACAAATTGCAGTTTCAAACCGATATAACCACAATATCATTGACGAAATATTAAAATGTAAAAAAAAGAATTGCAAATTACGAAAAAAGGAAGATACTAAATATATAAGCATGGAATACCATGGAATATTGGATAACGTCGCGAGTAGAATTTAAAAAAAAAAACAAGGATATACACTGGCTTTCAAAACAAATAATAAATAGGCAAAGCATTAATACCCAAAATTGAAATAAAATGTTCCCAATTTACAGACAAAATATTATCGATCCATTTACATTGTTAAATGAGAAAACACAATTCCGGTCAAACACCATATTTGATAGTTTACTCAGATTACAACCCCTTCAGGAAGAAAATACGAACCCCGCATCACAAGATCTATCAGTACAGATTAAGAAATGACCGAGTGAACACCACGTTACGTAATGTTCTAACAAAATAGTGACAAAATGCGATATTTTAAGTGTAGTTATATGTGTTGTAAGTGTTGTATTATATGTTTGTATGTTTAATGTTCGTTATTTTTAATAATAGCCTAACTGATGCGCATTTAAATAAATGTCTAAAAGTTTATGGTTCGAAAATGCCTGATTTGAAAGGCGAAACGATCGTCACCAAGTAAATTAATAAAGAAAAGGACTGTGAGCGGAAATTATAAAAGAAAGGTAATTACTTTTACATATATATATATATATATATAACCAGTCCGTAAGGCAAAAACAAAAAGAAAAACAATAACAATCCCAATATTCGGAATGGCGTGCGAAGCACGCAATGCATTTTGTATTGAAGATACTCCCAATACGGGGGTTGGCGTGCGAAACACGCAATGCTTTGTGTATTGAAGATACGCCCAATATGCGAAATGGCGTGCGAACCATTTTGCAGCTATTCAGCATCGTCGTGAATAGACCTATTTCCCAAATTGTTGGTTGATAATACCTTGGCTAAAATAACACTCTTTCAGAAAACGGCCAGCTGATAACCTTTCCCTTGCACTATTACGTTACAAATTTAATACGTTGTTGTAACCTATTGCCGAGATGCCATGGAACGTTGCCGACCATTACCACAATGTAACTGTACTCCCAATCTCTTAATCTCATCAGAAACCCATTGGTTAACATAGAATGGACGATGAGTAGACGAGAAAACCACTTCTTCTCGACGGCTTCCGATGTTTGAAGATATCCATGGACGTAAATCATCTTTAATTTCTCGGACATTATTATTTTGCAAGTCTACCCACTCTTTTTCCACTGTCTAAATAAGGCTTACTTCGGAACCCAGCTGAACTACACCCCAATACTTTACAGCCGTGGAACACAGAAAATCTTTAACCAACGGGTTATTGGAGTTCATATCTAGATTGGATCTCAAAAGCACTGCTTGAATCAGAACATACATGAATGTGCACCGATGTTGGTGATAAATAATTTAGTGATTTGAATATTGCAAAAAGTTAATCTGTATATACAGAATAAACTGAACGTAACCCATAGGTGAAACTGTTTCCTGACAGAACAAATGAGCATCCGACTCCATTAACTAGTACGACTTGATAGGTAGAGATTTCAAATAGACATAAACTCCTGGCGGTAAATAACATAAGAAGTAGTTTCTTTTAAGTATCTAGATAGCGAGAGACCTACACAAATTCCTAAGACACCAATTTAAAACAACTCTTTTTAATTCTAACCCTAAAACCCACCTAGGAATTGATGTTTAATAAACAAAAAAATTTGTATATTAAATTTAGGATCAGAGATAACTTAATGGGTAACTTGGCTTTTCAATATACTGCTGTTGAGGTTTCCGTTGGACTTTTCGTACGTCGTGCCATTATTATAGTCCTTCATTAGTCATATGGAAACAAAGCTTAACATAAATTACAGTAGTTATAATTTGTTGGTTGATGCTCATGCATCATTGAGAATGACGACTTTGTCTTTGAAATGCGTTTGATTACTAAACGAATGCGTCTGAGAATTAGTGTTATTTTTATTAATCTAAATTTCAGTTTTCGTTCAAAACATTCTCAGGAGCGAACTTTAATTATTTGAAAATATAGAATTTTTGTTTTTTTCTCGATTTTTTAATGTGTAATCACACATGTGCCCGTTAAATTATAAAACATGTAAATGTAATAAATATGGCGAAATTTTAGATGCAAATTTATTTTGGGGAAAATTGTGTTTATTTTAGTGTAGTAATCAATACTACTAAACATATACTGTACCACTATTCATTGTTCAAATAAATCCCGTAATTAAATTTGTTATTTTTATCGATCAAAGGCGTTCAAATAATTTCCTTATTCTAAAAATACCTCAAGAATTATGTAAAAGCGAGACGAAAATAGCTATTTCAGAAGTAGGTCCAACCGCATTCCTACGTCAGTTTCACTCATGTCGCCCTACGCTATCTTGAGGAATTTATTCGCATGCGCAGAACGTAGATGATCCGGCTTAATTAATTGCTAGGTATGCGTTGTGTATTTGAATAAAGTGTGCTACCTCAATGGTCGCCAATTAATCGCGTATTATGTCATTGTTCTCATGTATATATGCACGTGTCAAGTACCTGTTTAACCTAGGCGCCAAACAATGAATGCCTACTTGTAATATCGTACCCTACATTGTTGTGTTTATAGGAGAAATTGTTTCGGAATCAAAACATGTCAAAATTTATGCAAATTTACAACACACCTAGATGAAAACTATTTCTGCTTGTAGTAATTTCGTAGGGTTATATGTTCGTAACTTCCATTGTTAAATAAATACTTGTATTTATAAGAACATCCATGCATGCTTAGAGAAACCCCTATTACTTCCTTTATAGTTTAATTAATTCTAAATCCAATTTTGTTTCGATTTTCCTTTACAGCAACGATACAATTATAACCTCAAAGCTATGTGGTAAATTATATTAAATGTCTACATCAAACTATTAAGTTTACGACAGTAAACCAAAACACAACCTAAAAATTAAAGAATAATAATAACAAAGCAATTATTACCAGCATACATAATTTACATAATAACAGCAACAGCACGATACACAACCGCTTGGGCATGTAAACAAAACTAAAATACGTATCAGTAATAAAAAGTGTTTATTTGTATACATAAATACATTAATACACAGCTGTAAGTACAGACGTGAAAAAAACTAAAATATTTTTTTATAATAACAATGATTTCATCTTATACACTAAATACATTAATACACATAACCATTAAGATGTGAAAAATAAAAAATAAAATACTTAACAATTATTTCTACTTATAGAGTAAATACATTAATACACAACCATACAGACGTTAAACATAAAAATACTTTTCTATAATAACAATTATTTCTACTTATACACTAAATACATTTAATACACAACCATGGAAAGATGACTAAAAACTATAATGCTTCTAGACAATAACATAACTTTGTCTATTTTTACACTAAATACATTATTATACACTAAAACCATACAGACATGCAAAAAACTCAAAGTCTCAATAATAACATAACGTTTTCTTCTTATACAATAAATACATTAATATTTACAAACAAATTGGGCTTTGTTACACTCTTCTGTTTACACTTTTATATTTTCTTCTATACTTTATTGTGCAAGATTAAAAAACTTCAGGAAATTGGGTAACCCGGTGAGATCAGTTTTAGGTTTAACAACACGAGTAAAAGATACTACTTCTAAACACGAAAGTAATGGAATTGTCACCGAGTAATTTCCAGACATGCCAACTTAGGAAGTAGAGTAAAACAGCAACATAATTTTACCAACACTGAACATTTCCCTCTCATGCTTAGGGAATTACGTTTTTTTGCATAACAGAACTGTAACATAAAATATATATGTTGGTAGCACCTTTTACTTTCAGAAAAAAATTTCAACCCTGTTATTTATCCCCAACAAAATGTCTGATAGCTGTCAGTTTTAATTTACTTATTCAAGTTTTTGTTATGTTTGTTCTGTATAGTTTGTGTAAAGGGAAAAAAGTGAAGTTTGGTTTCTTTCCATTCGAATTGATGTTCGTAGTACTCATTTGCACTAATACCAAAATATTTCTTCTCGTTCAGCTACTTATCACATTTTAATTTCAGTTCACTACAAAAACGTATTTACAAGTATTTGCATGCAATCTTATCGAGGCTTTTTTGTTCTGTTAAGTTTCTCGGTATTTAAGATGGACGGAATGAAAGCAAACCGTTAAATCTCCAGACGGATTATCTAGACTGGAAGTCCTTGGATTGAATTGTGCACTTGACTCTAAATTTATGTAACAAAGTTTTGTATCGTGGATCGAACTTTCTCCGTTCCTGATCAAGTTTCTTCAAGTTCAGCCACGCCCGAACACTTTCCCCGTCTTCTCGGCCCAAAACATCCGGTTCCAAGGTACATCTGATACAGTTTTTACTCGGCCACTTACGGTTTGAACTGGTTTTGGAAGTCCTTTCAATATTTATACACACGTAACAGTTGTTTTCGACTGTCGAAACAAATATCGATCTTCTGCAAAACCGGTTGACTTTCTTTTGTTTTCGAGGTGAATGCTGAATTGAGAGGATGGTTTAGCGACAGGAAACTGTTTAGTTTTAAAATAGCTATATGCGGTTCAAAATTGTTACAGTAATTAAACATATAAAAACATAATTGTTTTTAAGCACTCAGTTGTTGAATAAATTGTATTTTATAAAATTAACATGTACACCTCGGAAACAAGAAAGGACAACCAACATATTTCGTCAAAGCCCTGAAAAACTACATAAGACGAACTTTCTTAGCTACTAGAGCTCAAGCATAGAGTTAAATGGTCCCCTTCCACCTATCCTTCGACCTGTTAATACAGGTAAAATTTTCACCAGCTTTACCTTACTCTAGACCTAAACAACTGCAGTGTTTCGACTGATGAAATAGACATTATTAGATCTCGTGGATAATTAAAGCTACAGCTTGACCTAAACTACAAACCTTGTCTATAGGAGCATAATTTCACTTGCTGGTTGTGCAATATACAAGAGGATAAGACTGTTTTTAATTTTGTTCCCAAATGTTTTATATTGATGTACCGGTATAATCAAAGGGGCTGGTTAGGCAAATCTGATTTAAATAGAGAGTAGCTTCTGAGTCTCATAAATGGGAAGGATATGTGTGCTCTAGGATGGACTGTCAGTATGGAACTAATAAAACTTTTTGTTTAAATCTAGTAGTTGATAGCGCTATTTATTCCTTTTTATTATGTTCACATTATAAGAAAGTTTTTTGTTTGTATTATTAAGTAAGGTTAAGGTACTACACTCTTTTCATTTCATTTTGTCTTCTATTTTATTAAATTTGAGTTATTTTGTTATATTGTATACTTAAATAATAAGAAAAGTGTCTTTTATCTAGAATTTAGTGCAACCTGGCTGACGGCCATTGCCAAAAAAGTGTTCGTTATGTTAATTTTGTAATTATTAATACCATGTTGTAATAAACCCTATTATCATTTTCATTTTCACTTTCATTTTATTTTATAGGTACAATTGTATTTAAACAAATTATTACAGTTATGTTTGGTTTTTCTTTAATATAACTTGGTTTTCTATTTTTAACAACAACAACATCAAATAAGTTCCTGAGAAACGTGTACCTAAGAGCTGAAACACACAACTTTCTGAAAACTAACTCAAACTACTTTTTAAATTGTGTTTGTTCTGTATAATGTTTTACCAACTCCTGTTCACTTCGTTCCCGATCAACCTTCCGCATCCCAAAGCTCAGTTATATTCCTGGTCTAAGTTTGCATCTCACAAAAAAGTTTACGTTTAATAATGGTTAAAAACTGATTCACGTGTACCAAATTTTTTATTCAACTTTACGAAGATGTTTTTTGGGCACAAAATCCCAGATTACTTTGTTTAAGGACTCATTTTGTGTCCTTCCTGAAATACAATTTTCTAGTGACTGTGGGGTGGAAAGATCTTGAAATATAGATTTTTATTATGTGTTCAGGTTGGTGAACATGCTGTTAATGGTCATGATCCTTGTTTTGTTTTGTTTTTTTTGTTATACAATGTACATATTCCAAGCGTTCGCAGTTCTCGGGCATATACAGTTTTGGAGTCTATCGTTTTATGAAAATAAGTGGACATATTCAGTCCATATTACAGTTGTCAAGTTTTAAGTATAACATTCATTAAATATGGGAAGTCTGAAACATAAAAATGCAAAGGGACACGGGCTTGAATCAACTGATTTAATATAATTATTTATTACTATAAATTTAAACTTTAAAAAAATATAATTCGATTATTTTAATTCTTCTTCAAACTTAAGCTGAAGATTTTTGAAATCAAAATTATTGGAATTAGGTACATCATAATTTAAAGGAGATTCTATAACAGTTTCTTTATTTAACTGAGCTAAATTTTCAAGTTCGTCATGACTAAATCATTGTCACGACGTCTTTAGTATCTCTTTATATAAATAAGTCTGACAACTTATGGCCGATATTTTTCGAGGCATATAAAATTATACATTTTAGTAAAGTATAAACAAAATGCAAAAGTTGTTAATTGCAATGTTTATTTAGTAAAGAGACAGTATACCTTTGCGAGCAACTGACATTGACCTACCACAGCCTTAGTGTAGGTTTACACCATCCGCCTTTTCCCTTCCTTTGCGTTACCTTCTTGTTAGCGGCCATTGACAATACTTTAATCCCAATAAATGGGGCTGTTGGGATTTACCGGTTGTGTTTCTTTCACGTTTTCCCTCCTTTTTGCGGATAGGGAGCTATTGCACCATGCGCAACGTGAAACGGAAGCCGGTTCCTTCAGAAAGAAAGAAAATTAGATACAACAGCTAGGCACCAGTACTCACTAGTGGACAGTAGTGTTGTTGCCTCCTGCCGGTTGCGTTCATTCGTTTTTCTAGTATGTTATCGGTCTCTCGAAGCAAATTTATTTTTCACGATCATGGACGATTTAACTTATCTATAAGTTAAACTATTTATATGCGGATGATAGATTGCGGGATGACAAAACTAAGACTAGTTATACACACATCGATTTTGGTCGTACAATTAAATTTCTGCGCGAAGAAATGAATGTGTCCTTTCACACACATCGATCCTGAAACGGCACCGCACGATCGACGTGTAGCGGTCGTTCATTGCCTCGGCTAGACACGACCGCCATCCGATGTGCGGTGCCATTTGAGAATCGATGTGTGTGTAAGGGCATATTTATTTCTTCCCGTCACTATTGGAATGTAGTCATATGATCCTTTATCGTAGGACCAAAACCAATGTGTGTGTGTAACTAGCCTAACCAGTTCAAACAATCTATCCCCCCCATTCCGTTTCCAGAAGACAACGGAATCGTAACGCAACGGAAGGGAAATATAGGATAGTGTAGGTTTACACTAACATTATACAAAACTATTAATTCTTACTCGCATACAACGTCAAAGTTCAGCCAACTAGCGCACGATACCAAAATTATTATTTTCGTGTAGATTTATCTGTGTGCAAAGTTTTTTTTTTTAACTTTAAAGATGTATATAAATATGACTTTCCAAATGGTGTATTGGAAGGGGGGGAAATACCGATGTTGAAATGAACTTGGCGAACAGCACATTCACACATTTTTTGTAAAAATTTAATAACTTTTTTAGAGGAAGATATATCATCTTGAAATTGAAGTGGTGTAGGTCAACTTCAAACTATGTAGATTGTGCATGAAACATTTTATCCAAATTGGTCTAGTAGTTTCGGAGGAGAAGCATTTATAAAATTTGACGAAAACCTGGAAAGAGGGCTTCGCCTAATAACTTTTTTAAAATATAAATTATATAGCATTTTAAAAATATTTTAGACTATAAAATTACACAAAAATCTATTGTTTAAATTTTAATTTAATTTCTTCAGTTGACTTATCATACAGACTATACACAACAAGATAGTACTGTTTGGTAAATAAATTGCTAAAGTCCAGCAGTTGCTTAAGTTGTGGTAGGTGTCACAAACGAAATAGGTTTAATTGTTTATTTTTATTTACTTATACAGTTCTTCTTTTATGTAGCAAATGGGAAAAAATGTATAAACAAACTCTAACAAGAATTATAAATTTATAAAGAGATGTACAAGCGCCTCACTTCTAATATGGAAATCAGCTAAAGCATTTATCATGCTAGTATGTTAACTTTATAAAACATCTGTAGAACGTTGACAATCCCACAGATGTCGTTACTATATTTTGTCATGTAAATAGCAGTATCAACAATACTAAGCTTCTTATTCTCGTGCCAAGTCCATACACACTTCCTACACAATATTACTCATTGACATCTCTTCTGCCTGTATAAAATGATAGATTACTTAATCTATGTTGACAATTATGTATCTCCATGTCAAAGCTCATATTCCACATGCTAGCTCAATTGCTTGTGTGAAGTAAAATAATTTGAACTCCCAGCTGAACCACTGACGTAAGTTAAACGAATGGACAAAATTAAGTTTATATGATTTACGGTATCAACCAACTATTTAACTATTTAGGAAATTGGTCTACTCACTAAGGCACTGAACAGCTGCCTAGGTGACAAAATATATTAGTAGAATCAGGGCTACCGGGAAGGTAGGGCAAAGGAGGCAAATGTATCAGGACCATAAAAACTAATAAAATTAAAGGAAAACATAATTAATTCTTCAAATAATCTTGACTAAATTGGTTAAAAATTCTTAAGTATAATAATGCAAAAATGCTAATAGGAAAAAATAATTTTTTCTTTAATTTAAAAAAAGTATATAATTGGAATTTTACAATATTGTAGTTAGACAAAATACAGAATCGTACAATATAAGTAACACGTATGTTAGTATTCAAATAGTAAAGTAATATTGTTTCGTTTTTGCTGAAAAAACTGAAAAACGTCCTGTTGGACCTTTTGGCAACCACAGTTGATATATATAAAGGGGAACGGCATTCAAATGCATAAATTGTCTCTGCGGCACTGAGTCAAATTTGTCTCCAGCCCCAGCTCACACACTGCCTCGTTCAACCCGCAGCGGAAAACTCGCTTTGCGGTTATAAACTCAACCTTGCGGCCTCGGGTCAGAAGTTGCCCCCACAGTAAAGTCCCCACGTGGATTTGAACCGGGTACATTTACGGTATTTTACGTTTTGATCGAGTTTGGGGAACCAGGCGGGCTATAATGTGATATGTAAAAAAAGCAGAATAATCTCCTACATTTATAGTTGTAGATAAACCCTAAACAAATTACATTCTAGTACTAAACATTTTTAAAAAACTTTGACTTTCAGTAAAAAACCTTGCTTCAGGTTGTTTGATGTTTGGCTAAGGAACTCGTCTAAACGTCTTGTGTAGAAAACCAACGTGTAAACCAAATTTGGACCAAATCGGACGTAAAATAATGCGACCGTCAGAGTGCTAACACATAAATATAACGATTGTGTTCCAACCGTGTTCTAAGCACCACGATCGGTTTAGGTCTCACTATAAGAGTCTCTGCAATAGCTCATCTTTTCTTTGGAGTCTACTATTGAAGACTTGAAATGCTTAGTGATCTAAGAGCCAAAATTAGGTTTATGATTTTTTCACTGCCATGTGATCTAAATGTACGCACCAATACACTGCTAAAAGGTCTAAGTGCAAAATAAGATGCAAGTAGTTTTAAAAAAATCCAACAGAATGAGCTGTGTGTATCTCCTGGAGCGTCTGCATTGCTAGTTGATCTATGTGCCACCTGCTGCGTCGCTGTTGCAAAGACGTTCTTGTGCTTGTTTACATGACAAAGACTGACGTTTTGTTTACATAATTTAATGGCTTTAAATAATAATATAATAGATTACCTTAAAAGGTCCGTCTTGTGACTTCAATTTTGGTCTCTGACTAGTTTCGAAGTCGCAACTTCATCATCAGAACTTAGTTTTTATTTTTTCATTCCTTCTGCAGGAATCGTCAATCATTAAAACAATAGTCAAAACACACAACACATACACAAACACTAATTAAAACAGTCATGACTAGCACCGGTGTGCACTCGATAGTATCCGGTGGAGCACTGTCGATAAGAACGAAATATTAACCACTATTGACCTTCGATGTATGTTTTAGGGCAGTATCGTACAACTTATTCGATCTGAAAGATAACTGATCATTCAACATGTCGTCAGGTTTACTTTTGTACGCTTTGTAAATTTCAAATTCTTCCTGTGCATCCATTGTTCTGCCTTTCGCACATAAATATAATGGCTCCACACATAATGGCTTTAAATAATGATAATTTAAACAATTCAAGAGCTTTTAGTGATGACCCCGATGCAATTAAGGACTTTTGAAAAAACAGAAAAAGCTCAGAGTTAGTGGAAAGTGCTACTCAACACAAGATAAGAAGAAGACAATACCAGCAAAAGAATCACCTTCTGAAGAGGTTAGTACACTATGAGTTTCCCTTAGATTGTATAAACTAATGATTTTTATACAGTTATGATATACAGAAAATAGTGCGAAATCTGAGAAGGAATACCTAAGCTCAGATCTCAACATGAGTCGTCTTTTCGCTGCCTTTAAAGTAAAACACCCAGAAAGTCAAGTAAGTCAAAAGTTCTACCGTAAAGTTTTTTTGAAAGATTTCACAAAACTTTCATTCAAACGACCACGTGTAGATACTTGCAAAACCTGCGATTCACTTCAACTACAGTGTAAAAATAGAGATCCTGCTGTTGCCAACAATGCAAAAAAAACAGTTGGAGCTCCATCATAGGAAGGCTGAGCGAGCCTTTAAAACAATAAAAGAGGATTCAACCGCAAGCTCAATGTCCGATAGCTACACCTGTAGTATTGTAAGTGATCTTCAAATAGTTTTTCCTATCCCAAAACTAACACATAGTGATATGCATTATTTGAGGCAACTTTCGTGCTATAATTTCAATATGCACGTGAACGATTCCAATGATGGAATAATGTGTGTATGGCATGAGGGCTAATCAGGAAGAGGTGGTAATCAGATGGCTTCATGCATACTACAGGCCATAAACACGGGAATTCTATCAAACTATAAAAAAACGGTTTGTTATTTAGAGCGATAACTGTGCCGGACAAATAAAAAACCTAGTAAGCTTAGGGCTTGTCGACTCGATTGAGCATAAGTTTTTGGTAACAGGACACAGCTTTTCGGCAGCGGCTAGAGACTTCGCAATAATTGAGAAAAAAGCTAAAGTATCAAAATGCAGACCGTAGCAGATGTTGAAAAAGTTATAAGTTTTGCTAGAACAGCAAAACCTTTCAAGGTCTTAAGCATAGCAATTTTTTTCAATTTTTTAGAGGCTTGGAAAAAATGTATCAAGACTCAAGACTTAAAAATATCACAAGTTTCATGGTTGAAAGTTGACAAAACTACCCTGGGTATGTCCTGAACAAGAAGAGTTTTACTCAGACTCTCGACTGGGAGAAAATGTATGTACTTAAGAAAATCGTGTCCATGCAAGACATAGTTCTGTCAGAACTGAACATCATGCCAAATGCAGTCCCTTTATCAGAAAAAAAAAGATCTTCTCTCCATGATGGAATTCATTGATCAACCGAACAGAGAGTTTTTCAACTCAATCCTCAATAATTAAGAGATACTTGGATCACTTAGCAGGTATAATACATGATGGTCATAGATCTGTTTGCAAAAGTGTTGTCATAATAATTTCTGTAATCTTTGTATATATCAAAATTTAAAAAAATAACTAAATAAATATTTTTTAGCAATGAAGAATGTGACATACATATACTTTTTAAATAAATATTTAGATTTTTTTGAAAGTTATGATGTTTATTTGGTTTTCCCGAGAAACTGCTTTTTGGCACTTAAATCACTTAGCATTTCAGGTCTTCTATTGTATCAACACAGGTCGTATGAAATGCAAATTACTACATGAATCTATTCCAAAATAATGTGAACAATCCATGCTGAACCACATAAACTCTGTAGCATATTATGTTAAAAAGACCCTGACTTGAATTAACAGATAACATGATTATTTTAAAACTTGCGATATTAGAAATTTACTAACGACCCCTGATTGGAGACTATCGATTGATTAGTGATTCATTTTATTGGATAAAATACCAGTATGGTATTTCAAATTAAATATAAGATGGGTCGGCTGATTTTTCAGAACAATTCTGATATAATCTCTAGGCCTATACACTGAACACATTTTAGTCATACATTATGTTTGCGCTCTGATATAAAGAACTCTAACATTTCAAAAAGTCGACTAAAAACTATTTTGAATATAATGAAACATAATCTTATAATGCATTATTATGATAAAAAAATAAAAACCGTAGGCAGTAAATAAACCATCGCATTAAATTTTTTAAACTATATTATGACTGTAATTTCCATAGAAATAAACATTAAAAAAATTTACATGTTCGCCTTTTTGTGTTTATTACAAATATCGGTAAAATTAAGACAATAACTGTCATTAAAATTCATGTTTTAGTATACAGTTATTCTTATGTGAGAAACTATTAATTATGGTCTAGTTGCACCCGAGTCATCTTATATTAAAAAATATACAAAACTTTAACTTTGATGTAGAATTTGTAAGCTCTAGTACAAAAACACATATCACTACATTGGCAACATTTCATTGTTAGTAAGACTGGGTGATGCGTCACCCCACATTGTAACAAACTATAATACCTTTACAAAAATCTAAAAAATATTTAGAATTGCATTTTACTGAAAATTTTTAATTTTACGTCATATAGTCATTAGTTAGAAGTTTATAAGAAATATCGAAGGAAATAAACATAATTTGTTAGCGTGTTCATTTAAACTAATTTGGTTTTAGTATCTCATATAAAATTATTTAATATGCTTACAAATGGCAATAAACAAGTATTCAAACAAAGTACTATTTAATAATAAAGATACTAGTATACAAAAGACTCCAAAAATATGTATTGAACCAATATTACAGAGGTTGAAAATTGAACTAAAACGTTAATTTTATTGCACTTATTTCTGCACTGCTTACAGTTTAAAAATACAAATTTTGATGAATTCATAAATTTAAAAACTGAAATTAATCTAATAAATTACTAACAAGTAACAATTTGCATATCTTATTTTTGAACAGATTGTCCTTGTAGCGCAGGAATCTCAGGTTAGGATTCTGAAGAATTAATATCAGTGTCTACCTCTATCATATCTCTAACTAAATCACTAAACCAGGGTTATTCGCATCAACCATATTAAAACTATAAATACAATTTTTTGAATAAGCATATAAGAGTGACAAAAGGGGTTATGCTCCACCTCAGGCAATTTTTACTAACACTTACAAACAATAAAATAACACTGTATTCTGAATGCTGACAACTGAACAAAGAATATAAAAAATCCCAAAGTTGCGCAATATGCACTATTCCTACTACAGATAGGCCTACCCAAAATATACATGCGTGGGGTGACGCGTCACCCCAGTTGTCAACGTAGAGATGATATTAAAAAACAGCATTTAAAATAATACTAATTTGAATCAAATTTTATATTGGAACACCTAACTGTGAAGTGGACATTTTTAAATCTGTAAAAGTGTACATTAGAACGAATATTATTAAAGTAATTACAAAATATTAAATTTAAAGTCTCTCACGTAAGGATATTTTCAAACTGCTATAGATCTAATGTAGGCTATATGATTTGTTTTGTGGTTAGAATTAATTGAAAATGTATATTATCTTTTTAAAAGCCTTTTTGTTTACTTCGTAATTAAAACAAATTACTTTGTCCTACAAACTTCAAACTATATCTAACCGTGTCTATGTCGTTAGGGATTTTCAAGATGGTAAATTTACTGAGCCTACAATTCATTATAAGAAGTAGGCCCGTGTAGCATTCGGTGATCAAAAGCGTATCGCGCTTAAGCTTGGATTTATTGCTTGAGTTTTTTTGTATTAAAAGTATAAACAAAATTCTGCGCCAGGAAGCAGACATGACAAAAAAAGTGTCGCACTAAACATTTTACTCAAAGATCTGTAATAAATTTTGAAAAACAAAACAAAATGTTTTAATTTTAGGCCTACTAAGTAAATGAGTATAAACTATTTTTTTTAATTCTATTCAAATAGCTATTATTCTGATCAATATGCCAAGACGGACAATGCAGAAAGCAGTCATGACAGAACAGATCAGGTGTACATTATAAACGCAAATAAAAGCGAGTGCACGTCCATACCTACGTACGAGAGTAACGATATAGTATAACAGCTAAGTTCACCCATTATCATACCTAAACAAAACCTAGAGTAGATTATACTTTGGGTTTATGTTTACAACTTCAATCAGTAATATAGTGTCTTATGAAGTTGATTTTTTTACATATGAGTTACAGAATTAATGTATGCTATAATGCGTTATAAGATTTGCTTTGAGGTAATAAAATTAATATAAATACATTTGTTTATATCAATATATTAATTTTTACAAATTTAAATAAGAGATAAACATTTGTTTAGCTTCTAAAACATTCGTAAAACATATAAACATATTCGATTATCAATTTCTTCATTATAATATTAATAACTTCTACATCATTATATTTATTAATATGAAATAAAAAACAATTAAAAGAATTTTTTTTATTTTAATTTTTATGTTATAATAATGTAGGCCTATATAAATACAAAATTTTTAAAAATAGGCCATCAATTTTATAAAATCATATCTAAATAACCCTTATAATATTACACATTTGACGAGTTAAAAATCCCCACAATATAGCTAGGTAGACCTATAAAAAGTTTTTTGTTTTTAAATTATGTATTTCTGATGTGAATCTAACTATCAATCTTTCTGACATTTTTCACGGAGCTTACTAGTTATTTCTATAATAACAATACAAAACGTAGTATAAAAGTTGTAAACATAAACTTTAATGTTTCACATGGTTGTTGAAGTATTGCAGCTGATCAAATCACCAGTTATTTGTTAACGAAAAAAAAACAAACATACTTAAATTCCAGCTCACTTTACGCTCTGTTTACTATAGTTAACCATGATAAATCCATACCACCGTAGACCATAGAACCTGTTGTTCTAAACACCTTGAATCACTATATAATTATTCTTCCTAATTAACCTTCATTTCAAACGGCAATCAAGAAATTGTTTTAATTATCTACCTTGCATGATCTCGTCAAGGTTGAATTACAAGTAAATAATTATAACAAACAATATAAGTACAATGTATGCTAATAAATCAACTTTACATAAATATATGTGCCTCTGACCTTGTGTGTTTTCGTAGTCGGTTTTGTTACGAAAATTCATTCAAACTGCCGATAATTTTGTGCACCAGTTGTGTGCCTTAGGGACATTTCCGTCACAGTTGAACTTTCACTGTGAATTTCCGTTCAAGTTGAAATTTAACAGCTATAGAGTACTAAAATATGTAACGTTTAAACTGTCTTTATTTAGGGATAAAAAACTATAAATTTTGTAAAATGTATAGTTCTCAAAATATTCACTAAACAGTCCTCAAAAACGCATACTAAGGTATTAAATTTAAAATTATGAAGCCTGTTCAAAGGTAATTTTATATTACAGAAAAATGTATAGTGGACAGTTTAATTACGGTAAGTTAAAATACAAAAATGAAAATGTTATACGTTTAGGGCTGGATTTTGAAATTGCATCAAGTAAGTAAAAAAATTGTTAACTTCTTTTAAATTAATAATCTTAAGAGACCTTTAAAATAACGTTACTGGTGAAAATGAAAATATATAACACTTGATATAAATAATTTACTAAAACGGCGAAAAAAATTCTTAAGTCAGTACATTCAGATTTTTTAAACATTCCTTGCAACACGGTGGGAGTTATTACAGTGTAACTATCCTTTTTTTTGTTCTTTTCAAGTTTCAATTTTGGCAATATAGTATTACTAGAAGTGGCTTATGGGTTTAGCAGACAGCTGGAATGTTTTTGTTTACTACCATAATCTTCATGGTTATGTGTTTTAGTAGGCTTATACATTGAAGAACTACTTTCATATTATTATTTATTTATGACGAATCTTTAGTGTGTTATATTATTGTGTCTGTGTTCAGTATGGGCAGGAAAAAACCTACATTCAAGAGAAGGAAGTTTCAGGGTAATAGGTATTCAAAAGTGAATGTTTATCAACAGACTGGAATTTTATTGAGAATGAGCCTAGGTCTAACTCAGAACTTGTAAATGTGACTTTAGCACCTAGGCCTACACCACCCAGCGCTTCTAGGAAAAAATAAGCCTAGTAAATGGCAATAATGGTTACTCTGAGTTTGAAGGAAACTCAAGAAACATTGTATGTAGTTAGTTTTGAAATATTACATAACCTATTTGAATATTACTGTCCTGGAGGCTTTTGAGGTAAAATATTTGTAAGTGAAAAGTTAGCCTACTTTTGCTTGCGATTTCTGAACATTTTTGTTTTTTCCGGTAAAGGTGCATGTTTCTCAGGAAATAATGAAGATATCTTTTTGAAACTTTTATCCAATATTCCTAGCATAGGTACCAGTATGTGAAACTAAAATTATTATAATATTGTAAAAATAAAAAAATAAAAAATTGAAAACTAATAATTGTTATGCCAAGTAAAGATATATTTAAAAAAAAAATCATAATTTCCTTAATACTGACCATACAAACAAAATTTTAGTTCTAGGTACTCTCCATGCATGCATAATAACTGAGTAAAAATTTGAAACCTGAAGGTCTAACGGGTTTCGAGAACAGTGTACCCGAACTTAGCAAATTTAACATGGGCTCTTATGGACCGTTCAGCTCCCCTTAAATTCCGCCATTTAAACAATACATGAACACATATATTTAGTGGAGTGGTAAAACGTTAGGGATAAATAAAGGTGGCGTGCCATTAATGCGTCCAGTGGCACTAGTGATCAAGTTGTTCAGTGCTCATTGTTGGGTACGGCTAATGAAGCATTGGTTCCATCTCCATGAAGGGTGTAGATGTTCAATTCAACACTGTTCTTTGTAACAGTTTGGGTAGTGATGAAAGTCATTCTTTATCCAGTTTTAATGAGGGTCTACATTTATACAAAATAAGTTCTTCATTTGTAAGTAAGAGAGCCACTCTGATCGTCCAGATAAGAGCCTTACCAATATGATTTTATAACTGGGAAAAGATCAACTTAAGCTGGTCATTTGCTTAATGAAAGATGAAGGGCTCGAGACCTGGGTGATGAAGCTAGTCGGAAACTGCCAAGCATAGTATATGAATGCGAAGCACTTGAACTATGCACTGGAGATTTAATAGCCTCTCATAATTCAGGTGGCAAGGAATCATCGGAGATCGTGGTATGTATTCTCAGGCTAGTTAAAGAACAAGAGAACTTAGAACAATCTAAATTTTACAATAATAATTTGCACAAAAAACCCACAGTAGCTTGTGTCTTGCTAATTCTACTCAAAAAAGAACCCACTCAAAATTTCAGAAAAACCCTGTATAACATTCAAATTTTATTTTAAAATTAAAATGTATCATGATTTGCTTAAACTATTTTTACAAGCAAATTTTTTAGTTTAAATAAAATTAACAACAGGAAATCGTAATCCTTTGCAACTGTAATGATCTTACAGGTATTTTATACATTCATTAGCTGCGTATGGCAAATCTCTTATGAGAGCTATAACAACTTTCTATAAACATTTCACACAGTATTCGCAAAGGTTCGACATATCTCACATCGCGGTTTCACCGTAATCGTCGCACAGTTTTCGGTTTATGACTGCAAAGGTCATTAACACTGTGTCCAGGCGATTATTTACAGCCGTAATTATTACCGTTCCGTCGGACATCATGGGCGGACATAAAACAATAAACTTTCTCTTTCATTAAACATTTAGTACTTAACACACGTAACAAACGATGTCAGTGAAACTTTAACAAGCTTAACGAATGATTTAATGACTTATAACGTATTAACCGGAGGATTGATTGAGTCGGAAGTTAAGTTTGTTAGGCAAGAGAAAAATAGTCCAGCATTGTTGAAGCTATTGTGAATGTTACAACATACCAACATGCGAAAACGAAAAATCGAGAGGTTAGGCATTTACGCCATCAACGTTTAAGCAATTGAAGAAATAAAAGCTGAACCAGTTATTTTATCCCGGATGGAAATTAATTTTGTTATTTTAATGTGAAAAGTACGTATTGACCATTATCGCCTGAATCAACTTTTTCCCAACAAGAAAAGCCTCTAGTTCATTCAGATTCCAAACTCTTTGATCCATTTACATTTACAATATGCATAGAGTGTTGGGGTGGAGCTCCCTTCTCAAAGTTGAAGCTTTTAATGAGCCCCCATTATACTTTTTAAGTAAACACAATCTACACGCTTTTCCAATTTAAATATATAACATCTACGTCATTTATTCTTGTTTAAAGTTTTAAAATTATTTTGTAAAACACTGGTCAAGAATAAAATTATTACAGCACAAGAAACCCAGAAGGACTAAATTAAATGTGATACTGCCAAAAAGTAAATCAACACTATTTCAAAGATCTTTTTACTGTCTGACCCAGCAGTTTAGAACGTGTAATTGATAAACGTAATATGTTTATTGTTAATATTAAAGTCTGGTTACTTGCACGAAATGAAGTGGAAGATCTGTTTTTAAATATCTTACCTAAACCCTTCCTCCATTCTCTGGTAGGTTGGGTTGGTTTGCAAGGGTGGTGCTACTTCAATTGCTTTACAACCAGTATTGGTCTTACAGAAACATTTTGTTAGATTAATTTAAAAAATCTAAAATTGAATCATCATTTCCGCTTAAAATAGTTAAATATTCTACCAATAAAATATTTGTTTGTTTTAAAAATTGTAAAACTATTCTACAAAAGAAGTACAAATAATCCGATATCACATAAACTATTTCCACAAGAACTGAAAAATAAATTTACGATAAATGTTCCTAGACCAAAATTAACCCTTCATCGATATTTTTTACTTATAATGCACCTAAATTCTATAATCGTCTTCAAGTTAGAGTGAAGGAGACAGGGTCTTTGTCAAGAATTGACATATTAAAAACTATTTCCTAAGTATGTAAACGCTGTATTATTAGTAATTATGGTTCAATTTCGACTTTTATAACTATCTATAATTTCCTTTTAAGTGGAGTTGCTATGTCACAATAACAGGCTTATCTTTTGGGGTTTTTCTAATTCTATTTTTATTTCACATTTGTCTATGTATGTTTGTATGTTTATCTATTATTTTTGTGTAAATTATAAACCACTTTAAATTTCTGTACTTTTAAAATATGATAAAATAAATAAAAACAAATATACGGTACCAGAAACTGGGACATACTTTCTCACAAATATATTTAAATTATTAAACAGATTCACTGTGATTCATAATTGTATTAAAGTAAAAGGGGGGTCCCATTAAAGTAGGAATGTAACTAATAAATATTATTATTATTATTATCAAAACTATTCGATTGATTTCGAACAAATTTGCACCAAACATTTCAATTAGACCTGTATAGATGAACGAAAAAAGGTTTTGAACAATTTTGAAAAACAACCCCCTTTTTGGCGAAAAAACTCCCAAAAAATCAGTTATTATTATTATTATCTAAACGAGAATTGTTAGAAAGATGCGGTTTTTTGCATATGGTATAGTACATTAAGGGCTACAAATAAGCCAAATTTTATAAAAAGCTGTTTTTGAAAAAATTAGATTTTTCTCGTTTCGTTTTGTAAAACTCCTTTTTAAAAATCCAAAATTTTTTAAAATAAAAAAAATGCCTGGAGATGTTCCAGAACTACACCTACATACCAAATTTCCTCAAAATCGGAACGTTGGTATGGTCTCCAGGTCTGTACACATCCTAACAGACACACAGACACACGGACAGACATCATTAAAAAGACACCTTTTTCGGTTTAGGGAAACAAATAATAATTCCAAAACCAACACAAATAATTAGATTAAAAATAATTTTGGTTCAGGGAGCACCAACACAGATAATTCCACTAAACAATTTTTGGGGTTCAGGGAGAACCAAAACAGATAATTCCACTAAAAATTCAAATTCGAAAATTTGGACGAAAACAATACTTTCACCATATACTACGTATAGGTTGGAGAAAGAAAAAATGGTATTGTCAATGTATTATATTATGCATATAAGGGTGTATGATAAGATTCTTATGTGTATAAGTTTGAGAGAAAATTAGTGGGATTCAGAGAGTGATTAAAAGCAATCTTAAAAGCAATTCTAAAGAAGTATGACTCGTTGGGTCTTGCAATTGTGAGCTTATACTTAGCACTCACTTCAGTCACTTCTTTCCTGACAGGTACTGTGGGACTCACATGTCACCATGCAAGAGTCTCTCCCCCCCACGGACGTGCACTGAGGAGAGCAGAAGCAGAATCTAGGAAACTTCCTAATGGCTGCCAGTTGTTATCTGGTACTTCACTACAAGAGTCCCACTAAAACATCCTCCCTCTCCCCCACGGACGTGCACTGAGGAGAGCA
>JAGFPH010000054.1:930906-942841 GCA_018207615.1 Philaenus spumarius | reverse complement strand
TAAAGAAAAAAAATATAGGTGGCGCGAAAGTCTAAAAACGGCACAGTAGTCGTGTTTAATAAACTTAAAAAGCAATATCTCTTCGAGCACATTTATTTCATGTTAATAGAAAGTGTTTACCTTTTTACTCTAAACGTCTTCACATTACGACTAATTTGCTTAAGGCTTAGTTGTTTGTTTATATTTATTTTATAAATGTCAACTTTCTCGCAAAAACAGAGTTGTTGTAATTGGAGACTGTAATGATTGAGCAAGAATGGAATTTTGTTAAAGTTCTCCACATTTTAGTAGGTCTTCCATTGATGATCATAACTACTTCTGTCTACCAATCATTGTAGTTAAAAATTTGTTAAGTTAAATTCCCTAATCACTAGTACATTACATAATTCCAATATATAGCAAAACATTCTAGTGATATTAACTAAATATGTTTTTGTGTGCTGACCAATCTTTCATACTCTAATTGAATGTTTTTACAAAAGCGTAAACAAACTTTACCACAACATGTTTTAATTTTATTTACCTTTTCATCGAAGTCTAAAGTTTTGTAAAGGTTCCTGTCGCAGTTGCAAATTTGGTAGACTTTGAGATTTGGTGTATCTAAGTATTTTGTCAAAGTGATGTTTCAACTCCTGTCTTTAGCAAGACAGAAAGTAAGGGTTCCCACTTGTTGAATAAAATGAAAACTCGATAAATTAATCAATCAAGTATGAAGTATTACAATTAGTTATTTGCGTTCCAGTAGGAGTGTTTGACGTGGGCTTAGAATCTATCATATCATCTCCTCCTACTGGCTGCAATCCAACATTCGCCTACATTCATCTTGTATCTCGGGCGGGCAATTCATTATGACAAGGCGACTTTTATAGGACAACTTAGCAAACTGGGGTTTCACACTGTAATGCCAGGAGATAATTCAGTGGGTAGTAATATTGGTAAAATTAAAGAAAATACTTTAATGAAACAAATATCCGGAAACTCTTCTTACACCTGCTACCCGCCATTTTGTTTGTTTACTATATATAATCTATATATATACAACGGTTGAACCGATAGAGTTAGAATTTTACACGCTAGTCATAAATTGATAGACCTAGTGTGAAAAAATAATCAACTTGTTCCAATAACTAGGCGTCCAATACAAACTTACGGTTTTCAGTTATTCTTATTAAAAATATTTAAACAGCTGTCTTTTAAAACTGATTATAATTGGCCGCAGCTTCCACGTTTTCATCGATGGCACCCTCTCTTCATTAAGACCTATTTCTGCCGGCGTTCCTCAAGGTTCCGTTTTAGGTCCACTTCTATACCTCATCTTCACCAACGACATCCCAGTACTTCCCAACATCTCACTAGCTTTATACGCCGACGATGCAATGTTCCATTACAGCTCCGCCAACAATATCTACGCCGCTAAACAAATACAGAAACAACTTAATGAACTAACACCTTGGCTAGAAAAATGGAGAATAGCTATTAACACCAAGAAATCCGAAGCCATTTGCTTCACTAAGAAAATGAAGCCTACTAGAGCTATAACTCTAAACAACACCGTCATCCGATGGAAGTCCTCCGTTAAATATCTTGGAGTCACACTGGATACCAGGTTGAATATGTGTCGCCACGTTAACTACACTCTTAATAAAGCAAGAGGAATTCGCTCCAAATTATACCCATTAATTTCAAAACATAGCAGAATCCCACTTAAAACTAAATTCACAACGAAAAACTCTTAGATTTATTTCCAACACTCCCTGGTTTGTCAGCAATATCGCGCTAAATAACTCGTTCAAAATTATTTCTATTTCCGATTTCGTTAAATCATTATCACTCAAACTTTTTACTGCAGCAGCAAATTCTAACTACAAACACATTCAAGATATAAATTCTTCAACAGGCCCTGAAGAAAAATTTATTCCACGCCCTAGAGCACTTTTGGACGATCCTCCATGAATCAAATTACGAAAATTATGAAAATATTATCCTTTCCAACATAAAAACTCCACTCAAAACAATCTAACATCCCTAAACTACAATCATACCATACAACAGTTCTATAACAAAAACATCCCGATATTAATATTAATACTAGCAATCATTGAATTGTTTCAGGTGTTGCGGAAATATAGAGGACATCAGAACCTCTTCCATACATCTTGTCTTGTCTAACTGATTATTGGAACAAACTAGGTATTTACATTGGTTGGTAACTTGGAAAATTTTATCTTAATCGGTTTATACATTGTTTAATAAAACAAAACAAAAACGGCGGATAGCTGGCAAAAGAAGCAATTCTGGACATATTTTACAAAACATATTTTTTCTTTACCGTGATCCTGAATTATCTCCTCGCAGTACAGAATCACCAGAGTTTCATTGCCATGTTTAAAAAACATTATATTGGTTATATTTATCTGTTTACGTTTTAATATGTAAAATATATAATTTAAATAATACAATATATTTACATTTTATATACAAGTAGGCTAATTTAAAGAAAACTAAAATTGGTCCGAATAAACATAGAATAAAATGAAAACAACTAAAAACTGAAAAGTAAGCCAAATTGAGTACTATTCAGTTCAACAGAATTATTTATTGATTTAAAATGTAATAAATTTTTTTTACAAAAAAGAATCCATAGAATAAATGTTTTTGACATCCATTTTGAAAGGGTTAATAATATGAAAAATTTGTATATTTAAGGATCTTTAATTTGGAACCCCCAATAACCAACAATTCTGTTTGTTTTGTTTTAGTTATGGGATGTTTTATTTTACCCATAGTTGTAGATATCTTGTACGTCGGAAAATGTTTTAAAAAATGCTCAAATTGTTTTTTTTTAAAGAATAATAGCAACATTTTTAAACCCGTTCAGTGGTAGTAAATATTTTGATCGTGCACGTTAAGGATAACCTTTCAAAACCAGTGTTGAAGGCTTTAATAATAACTGAATGTATTTGTAAACTTAATTTACCACTATATATATATATAAATATCCACTCGTCTATGGTTAAATCTAACTGAATAAATTCTAGAGAAACGCAATAACTTATCTACTATTTTAGAAACTACTAGACTGCTTTCTTTATATTATATACAACGAAACAGTATCTAATAAATTTAATCCACATCCTTCCATGCTTTGAAAGTGGCCATGAAATGTCGGCAGGTTTACAATCGATCATCAACATCTATCGAGTTGGCAGACATTCAATACTCGAAACATTTATCACTCAAAACATTCTCTTCAGAAGCTAGTCTTGGTGTTGATATGACGTTTGTGGGTTAGTGTGATTTCAAATTCAATTAGTTATAGTTTCGGGTAAAGCTTGAAACTGCAACCTCTGAGTAGAGAGATTTAGTACCAGTTGTAGACATTTGTTACTTAATTCGTCTCTGTTACAAATAACCATAACTTTATAAGCTTTTCGAAGGAGACAATATTTTATTTAAAAATAAAACATAGTTTAAGTAAAAATAAGTAAACATTGATATCACGACATGGTCTTATATTTAGGAGGCTATTTTTGCCTTAATGGCATCAACACAAAAAAAACTTCAAAATAAGGGGAGCTGGAACTCCTCCAGTAGACCCGAAGCAGACGATAGGGATATCAAGTGTTATGGGAAAGAATGTTTAAGAAAAATGTTAAATCATAATACTTGTACATATGGAGAGATATGATGAGGGGTACGATACAGACGCACTACTTTATCCGTAGCTTGGATGAACATCTAAGCAGCACACTGCTGGGTCTTGGCAGGTCGGAAGTTGGACACACTCTCTGAAGAGACGCTCCACCAGAAAAAAACCCATTATTCGAATTTGTAGAGAGAAGGAAACTTCTTTCCATTTTATATGCAAATGTGTGTCCTTGCATTACTGAGGCAGACATATCTGGGACAAGATTACCCTGACACCAGCTATTTACGATAGGATGGTCACCAAAACCTTATTCTCTTGCAATAAGTGCGGGCTTTGATGTGAGCTGCTGCCTGGACTTGGGTTGGGGTACAAAGGACATCTTGGTTTAGATGTGGTGTTCTTGATAGCAGGTCACACAACCCTAAGCAAATAATAAATATTAACACTTCTTATATTTTATTCTCATCGACTTGTTATCTCTAAATGTTCGTGTAATCTAAACTATACGACGGGTACTATTTTATTGACATACAAATATTTGTTAAAATTTTCAGTGGTTAATATATTTTATATACGGATTGATTAAACATTCAGTATAAGGCTTTTTATTTTTTTATTTTTTAGATATAAACAAAACTTATGGAAATCTTGTGCGAAAACAATAGCTAACTGTGTAATTTAGACCCCCTTTAAAATTAAGTTCAAAAGGAGAAGGTGCTCACTCTTTAATGTAAATATTAGCTCCTGATATAGCAAGTTTTAATTATATACTTTGATATGGAACTAAATGTTTTATATTGTGATTGTTGAACGGAAATAAAAGAGAAAATTATTACTGAGTTAAAGTTTTGTAAACATTTTTTAATTTAAATAACTGTGGAAATTTATTTAACAAGATAACGGATTTAAATTAATTTTCTTGTGTTATTTAATAAAGGTGAGAACTTGAAAAGTAAAAACATACATTTTAATAAAACCTTTACTTCTTTTTACTTTTTTAAAATATTATTTCATTGGATGTAATTGCATATGTTTTTATAATGGAATCTATTTACACTACCCGTGCGAGATCTTTTTATGTAGAAATCCGACCCTCCTCCCATTTTTCTCCAAACCATATAAAGGGTAAAATATGCCGTCGAAAAGTGTTTATATAAAAATTATAAAAACTTTATTTTCAGTATACTTACAAAATAGACAAAAATTCGATACTATTGACATTGAAATATAAAACACAATGCACTTTAAATTGACATACAAAAAACAATTCAATTGATAGGGCCTATTGACGTAAAATATTTGAAATTAAAAATGTTTAGTTTATTTTAATTTGAACGTTTTCTGCAAATTTTAATTTAATGCTAATTACAAAAGTTCCAAAAATATAAGCTCTCTATTTTGAATGGAGTAAAATAATGAATTTTATTGTTTGAGGAGTTAGTATTCCGGTTTCCATCACTTGAACGCACACAATCAAACTGTAACTGCTGTGATTTCGTTATGTATCACATAAGAAACAATTGTGCAAAGTTTCAGTTCTATATTATCATACGAATTAAAGGTGTAATATTTTATGGTAGTTGTTCCCTTTTAAATGTAAGTAATCAAAACAATTTTTACTTGACACTTCCGATACTAAAAACGGCAAAGTATACAATTTCAGTGAAATCGGTCGAGTAGTTTTTGAACCTATAGAGGAAAAACAAAGAAATATATACACATATGTTATCAGAGTAAAAGAATTCACGTAGAGAAGCTGCCAGCGTTCCAAAGTCTCATGTGAAAAATTCTTTCAGGGAGAGCTTTATAACTGAATCAAGAAATAGCTCAGCGTTTTGAGTGAAAGCGAATAGTTTTGTTCGGGGACGGAATTTGTTGAACGAGTTTCATAATCATGTTGAAGAAAATTATATTAATAGCTCTACCAGTCACCGGGCAAAGGTCGGGACGAATTAGCGATAGTTGGATAGAAGATAGATTTCTCGGAATTTCTAAGTGAAAGTCTAGCTGATAATATGCGTGATACGCGCACGCGCAACAGTGTAAGCTATCTGTAAAAGGTGGAACTACTTCCTGCGTATCGGCTCCCGCTTACTGGATAATGAAGGACTTAAAAGTCTCTCTGAACATACTTACAAAAAATTTGTCAATCCCTAACAGTCATAAATTCTCCAAACATTTACTTGAACAATTCTTTTTTGCTGAAAAAGGACTTTTGAATTGTGATAATTTAGGACGCTCACTTATTAAATTAAAAATTTTATCTTTTTACTCCCATGTTCACAGTGAACATACCAAATTCTCCACTTAAACCCACGGTTTATAATTTAGATAGATTAGTTTGGCCGTCTCTTAAATGTCCATTTTATTCATTTCAAACCTTCCACTCTCGCAAATTTACAAATACACAAATCACAAGAGGTATATCGTAGACAACAAAATGACAGACAAAATCATTAAACGTTTTTTCTGTGCGTTAAAATCTTAGGACTTTATAGACAACAATACTTTTAAAATAAATTGATTATATATTTTAGACTCAGTGTATTTTAGACAAGTACCAAGCAAAAAAATTTGAAATTTCAGTGTTTTGTTTATAATTTAGTTATTTATTGACCTACAGAATAAATGTAAAAATTTGCTTTTCATAAAAAAAAACTGTTTTGCTTGTTTAGTTAACGGTTTTTTAAATATTCGAAAGTAAATACTTTAAATAGGCGTCGTTTTGAAATGGTTTAAGTATTTTGGTTACTTATTTTCTCGTATCCTTTTCAACTCCATATCATTTACATGGACATTCTGGACTGTTATGGACATTCTCCATCTTGCGTAAAACAGCAAAATCGTGCACTCTTACTAACGTATTTTGAACCCCGTTTTCTTGTTAGAAAGTTGTAAAATCTCTTAAACTGTTCTTTTTAAAGGCTATGCTCTTTTGTCTTATACTTACCTCATAACTGCAAAAAATAAACGGCAACTCTTTTCAATAAAAGATTTAATAAGTACCAATTTTATTATTTTAAATGCATTTCTGGCGATTTTCAAACAAATATTTTTGTATTTTAAGGTCACACGTAAAAAACATAAAGCTTCCCTGGTTATTGATTTATAAATAGAATTCGAAACATGAGATTACGAAGCACGTTTTAACGATCTCGCGGCTTGATATTCAAGCTGATTGTGGCGCTACTAGTCAACCTACAAATGTTGTTGACTGCTGTATTGAATAGTGCTCAGAGTACGAGAACGGAAATATTTAACCCCTAAACCACGGAAATATAACGGAAAACCATTTTTGGGCGATTAACAGACGGTAAGACTTATGTTTTCAGTACAGTATTGTCCGCACCCTTCTCTCCACACCACCACTATGTAACTGACTGTACTTGGACCAATTTTATTAAAATCACACTGAATACTCACAGTTTCCCCAGGGGAAGGAAAAGTATTAAAAATTTGTTTTTTTGTTTGTTAAAATCACAAGATGGCGTATGAATAGAAATCCAACGATTAAGATTAAACCATCAAGAGAACTTTAACTTCATTTCAGCTATATTATATTATATATAATTTTTATATTTCATAAATACCTGTGTATCACTTTTTTGTGCTGCTCACAGTCCTGTTTAATGTCTCTATACTTAACGAGACAACGCTCGTTTCGCCTTTCGATCAGGCATTATCAAGTCACTTTTAAAATCCATAAACAATAATTGGCATTATTTTAATGCACGTCAAAATATCACATTAAATTTTACACAACAAACATTACACAACACAATTTAAAAAATTTTAAAAAACAAATTTAAAAAACAAACGAGTATTAATTTAATGTGCATAAATCCCAACGCACGGGTCTAAAAATTCAACAATTACATTTATTAAGCTTGCACATGTACTCCTGTCTATCACTGCACCGGCACTCCCGAGAGACATTAAACAGGACTGTGAGCAGCACAAAAAAGTGATACACAGGTATTTATGAAATATTTATACCCAGTCCAGTAAGGCAAACAAACAAAAAAGTAAATATTATTTTTATATAGTCATATTCCGAACTCCTGAAACATACCCTTTTACTCCTTTTACAACACTCTATATAACGTTATATCTAAAATACGTTAAAATTGCTTCATTCACGTTCGTATGAACGGAGCGAACACTTTGGTTGGCGTGCGATCAGGTGGTCTTTACTACTGAAGATTATTACATAATGATTAAATTAGGATTTGATTGTAAGAATTTAAACTTAGGCCTTTGTTAACACTGCTTTAATCAACTCCTATAAAAGCGAGTGTACGAGCGTACGTACGTGAGTAAAATATAATATAACAGCTGATTTCACCCATCATCAGTAAACCCAATGTAGATTGGAGTTTGGGGTTATGTTTACAACTTCAATCGTTATAATTTCTTGTGAAGTTGATTTTTTTAAATATGAGTTATAGAACAAATAAATACTATAATATACGTTATAATATTTGCTTTGAGGTTATAAACTATATATAAATACAATCTTTTATAATCAATATTTGTTTATACAAATTTAAAGAAGAAATAGGCCTTCCTATTCGTTTAACAGCTGATTTCACCCATCATCTGTAATACTTAAACAAACCCAGTGTATATTATATTTTGGGGTTATGTTTAGGTAGGCCTAGATAAGTAGGCATTAACGTTGTTTGTAAATAGTATGGTCTTTAAATTGTGTATTTCTAATGCGTACCTAATTATTCAGGCTGTGATTTTTCACGGGGGTTTACATAATATCGAGGTGCAATGTCCAAACCTTTTGTGACTGAAATAACAAGGAACCTCTCAGACAGTGCAGACGCCAAGTGTCTCCTTCTGGGTGTGATCTAACCACTAATCAAATCGTTAGTCTAGTAAGGAATAATAATTTTATAACAAAACATTATACATGCAAAATCTCACGCAAATCTCTCGGGAGGTAATACTATTGGTGAAAACAATTAAACAAAGTTCACATAAATATAGGTCGGAAAATATGTTTCTGTAATTAATTATAACTTTCGAAATTATAAAGATTCTGATTGTATGAATTTTTTTTCTAAATTTATTACAACTCTAAAAACTACAGGTATTTTGAATCTAAAATTGGAATACGCTCATTGAATGCTACGTTTTACCAGTAAGTATATAAAAAAATGGTTATCACCAAATTCTTTAAAATGGTGGACGTTTGATTTTTTTTAAAGAGGAATATCTCGAAAACCGTTACTTTACTAAAATATTACAGTATAATAAATTTGTTATTAACTAATAAAACTGAGTTTTTCTGTGTCTTATAAGTTAAACGAGTTATCGAAACAGTTTGCGAAATAAATGGTTGATGCCGTAAATTATGTTATTTGCGAAACCCTGGTTTACCTTAAATAATCTTCAAATTAATGAAGACAAAACCGAACATATAATCTTCTCGTTAAACCGCAAGCAATTGGAAAAGGAAATATTCAAAACAGTGAGATTATAAATTAATTTAGTCAGCAAGCTTACTTGGGAGTATCAAGTATAAAATTTTACGTAAGACTATCTTTTAAGAACATTACAGCATTATGTTAGCTCTAATGTGCTTTTTTTTCACATATTACGGTATATTTCACACAATGCTGATGTATGGCATCCGACTCTTGGGCAATTCAGGTCTTTCAGGCAAGTCAGAGATTTTAATGCGAAACAAGCTATAAGACTCATTATTGGATTAATAGACAATCCTGTAGAACTGGATTTTCTGCACTTTGAATAATGACTTGTTTCTATTTTTGTAATTTAATACATCTCTGACAAAACATATTACAATTTTTTTTTCATATGAAAATCAGTACCTACTACAATACTAGAAATTTGATATTGTAACTCCTTGTATTAACCTAGTTTAGACACTTAGAGTTATTACCAGCAATATACTTTATTCAATAAACTACCTGTGTGTGCTAGAACCTTCCATTGAACTTTAATTAAAAATGGCTAACGCAAAAACCTTTCTATTCTTTAAATGAATACATGAAATATAATTCAACTAATATGAAATTGTGATGAGATGCGATGTTGTTTATCTAACTTTAATTTAACGCGTTGCCTATTACATCCTTTGTGATTAACGCAATAGAGCTATTATTAAATATGTTTAATGTCTGAACTGATTCGTTTAGGGGGTATATGAGCAGTGGTGGCTATAGCTAAAAATATTGGCCTTTGTTTTAAATTTGTGTAACATATAACAAACATGTATGAACAAAATGTATGCAGAAACTAGATAAAATTCTAAAAGATCAACATCAAACAGTTTTTACATACTTTATCCTGAATTGTTACAGTCCAAGCTTGATCTATTTATTTAAAAAATAAAATCCATCCTTATAACTTTAATTTGCGCGAAAAGATCAATCATTTTTTCTTCGATCTTTATAAACGCAAAGAAATTTTTACTTGTTGCTATCCCAATCTCTATAATATTATTTCTCAAAGGTGTTTTTATGGCAACGCCATATCTCCCTTAATTCTTCATCAAAATTAATGATTCAAACATAATTTTTAAGCTTATGTTCCCCGCTGTTGATGAAAAATTGACAAATAACTTAACATTAATGTTTTTGTAAAAAAAAAAACTATTAAAAACTTTCATATGAAAGTTTATATGGTTACCAATAAAAGGCGCCATCTATTAAAAATCTGTTTAACTAATATTACAGCTGTTAGATTGTTTATATTCTACATGCAAGAGTAATCTATGGCGCAGATCAATAAAATTAAATCAACTTAAAGCATTAAAATTATAGCATTATAAATCAACGGAAATGAATAAAAGTAATTAACTCAACTAAATGAACTTAAGAAATCAGGTAAGTGCTCCTAACTTGAGCAATTTTTGCACGGGTCGGCTGGTAGTCTATATTTTAACAATCATAACGTATTTACAAAAATACCTTTAATATAAAACCTTACTAACCTATATAATTGTATCAGTCTTGTTAGCGAAAAATTATTTTTGTCATTGTGTGGGCTCTACTGACTGTTTTTTATATAAAATACTGTGCAATGCAATAATCGTTTACATGCCATCAGAGGATATTTTCTGGTATTTTATCTGTCAAGTAAAAGTCAATAAGTACTAACCTTCGCTAACACCACCTAACTAAACTATATATTCTTGACTTAAATTTAAACTAAGATACATTTTCGCACTTTAACATTAAAACCAAGTGTCACGTTCTGCTTGAGCAATGTAAATCTGTTCAACTGTTTGATAAAGCTCTAGTAAATCAATTTGTTCCTTCTGAAATCATAGCCTCATTACCCCACGTGGAGTAAAGAAATACTTTTTACCAGAATGCGACAGTGCTCTTTCTTCCTCTCAGCCTCAAGTTCAGTTTCCTATTTGCGCATCAGCACAACATCCTAAGGCCTCAGCTACGATACAAGCTCTGAGCGCTGGGCGGTGGGCGGCGAGCGTTACTAGCAAGTGCAAGCGGCGTGGCCTGGGCGGCGGATGTGGCTACGATGCAAGCGACAACATTCCTACACTTCTAAGTCAATGAGATGACGTCACACGAGGAGCTAGTGCTGACGGAAATACTTAGTGAGAGACCCCTTTTCTATCGTTTACAAAAGGTAATAAGAGCCCAACAAAGGCGTTGGAGCGTGCACCCAATTAATAAAAATAGACTAAGATATGGTGAATACCACCACCTGTTTAAAGAATTGCAACGATTTTCTTGAAATTTGGATTTTAACATAAATTCAGGTGTAACTCGGGGAGGGAGTAATTTTAAAATATATGCTTCCTGTGAAAATAACAATGGTAAGTAGTCCCACAACAGAAGGTTTTAATCCATTGCTGTTGTTTAATCCATAATTCATGGTGTTTAAAGGATAAATACATTCTTGAACCGAATACAAAATTCCAAAAGTTTACTCGCAAAAATTTGCATTTTTTTGGTTACCGTCAGATTTTCTTTAAATTTTGTATATAAGTGGTCGTTAGTATGTCATGAACGTATACTTATCAAAAAAACTTAATTCTGCCTTTTTAACCAATGTCGTATGTTTGTTGAAAGTTAAGAAACCCTTGAGCGTCGGGCGGCAGTCGAAAAATTATCTAACTGGTTTGATCCTGAGATGCACCCTGCGGCGAGCGTTATGCCAACGCTCATCCGCCGCTTGCATCGTAGCCAGCCAACCATGTTTAACAAGGAAACTCCATCAGTTAGATAATTTTCGTGCGCCGCTTGCACCTGCTACTGCTGCCTGCCGCCCAACGATCAT
>JAGFPH010000054.1:912533-924285 GCA_018207615.1 Philaenus spumarius | reverse complement strand
GGTCCACGGATTGTAACCCATCTCTGCTATCAACTGTAACGTGAGGTGCCCTTTAGTGGTACTGTACTAATAATTAGAAACCGAATACAAAATACAATGGACACCAAGCTTCCGGTTGTGTAAATCAGGGCCGTAGATAAAAACTGAACTCACTCAAACTTATCAACCTATATAACCAAAGCAACATCAAACAACCATTTGCAGGGTGACCAGCTGTGACTAATTATACAATTTAACAGGAGTGAATTAAGATCATTACAAAGAAGACGCACTAGACACTAAATCATAGGCCGGTTATGGTCTATCCATGCTCTTTACTCGGCCAAGCCAATAAACTACTTTATCGGGTTTTCATTGCCCTTTCGGCCCCGCTTGAATGGTAGCCACTTTAAAAACAACTACTCAACCATAATCAATTAGTTCATACATTTACGAATACATGCGGCCAGCGTGGATATGATCATAACTACTGCACTGCCAATGCTTGCCTCTTGGTCACGTGTTCGTCTACCTACCCTCCCCTGCCCAATTCTCCTTGCGAGTTTGAACGATACCGATACTTTCAAACCTTCACACCTGCATAGCAAATACTTTATATAGCTTCAGTGTACATAAACAAATATAACTTGTTTATTATCTTTTCTACACAAGTTGCGTATTTTTTGTGAGCTTAATGATAAACACAATAATTTCTTTATACAAAACTTAAATATTTTTTAACGCTATTATAATATATTCTCTATAATCCCAAACCTGAGCTGCACAACATAAATTTATTTGTCCTTTGTACTTCTTGAAAAATGTAATTTTTCTGGTAAGGAACATATTTACCACCTATAAATTGATACCCTATACTATTTTTTCTAATGCCAATTTAGAGCTTTAATGGTCCATATTTCATTAAATGTTAATGTTCCACCTTTTCTAACGGCTATCACCTTCGATTTTATTAAATTTACTCTTAAATTCTATGTATTTCATATATTTAATTTATCCACCATGCCCTGAAGGCCTTTCAAATAATAGATAGTGTGGCATATCACATTAAGGAGATCTTTTTAGGCAGGACATTTAAAAATTTACAATTTACACAACTGTTCCGAAATAAACAATTTGTTTTATAAATATTTAAATTAATTATAAATAGATTTGATACAAGAAACAGTCCCTAACTTGTTTAAGGCTGCAATGATTTAGCAGGTGTTTATGGTTGGTTGCATACGTTGCAGGCATTCTAGTTGGACAGAAATGCAGTTTACTTAAAATTCAACAGAATGCGCCAAATGACTGTTTGGTAGTCAGTTTGGACATAACATACAAATTGTGAAAGATGCTTGTATTATTAAACAGTTCAACTTACACCTAAAAGCTTTAAGAAAGCGAATTATATCATTAATAAATCATTCAGGTGCATGTGATTTCTACTTAAATAATCATTAACAATTAATTGTAAACAAATCTGTAAATCGTAAAAAGGTACCCAACTTGGTTCTTGTTTAATGAAGTACATCATTGGCAATTTTTGTTTCTATGGAAAATAATGTACAGTTATAGTAGTTGAAAATAACAAAACGAAAATATTAAAATGAACATCACTCGAGATACGTTAATATTTGAAATTTCTTCAAAAACCACATCTACCCCAAAAATAAGCATTTTGGAGCATTTGGTATTTATTACAAATTGATGTCTTCTTAAAAAATGTATAATAAAGGAGTTTCTGAAGAAACCAAGTATCAAGACAGATTAATTTGCTTTTCCATTGTACCTCAAGAGAAATCGGATATATCCTGAACAAGTTGTCCAGGCTTACTACTAAATTATGATTTTCTCAAAAGAAAAACTTCTGAAGGTTACTTTTACTCTTGCATCATTCTGCTTGGGGACCTTGTGGTCAAAAAGTAAAATATTTGGATTTTGTTTTATAGTTTTTACTAGTGGACCCAGTAATGCTTCGCTATTGCTTGATTTAATTTAAAGGGTAGTAAAGTTATTCCATTTCATTACTTTCAACTGTGGTGCGCTTGGTAAAGTGCAAGTGTTACAAAAACTGTGTGGGAATGATGGTAGCAATAGGCCTAAATTGACAATGTTAGAGTGTTAGCTGCCAACAAAGCAGCTTTAGAAGTAACAAAGTGGAAATGGAAACTAAAATGAAAACGGAAAGACAAGGAGTATGAAAACAATAATTGTTCAGTATGGTGCTGGCATGTTTTATTACGATCGACATAACTTGTTTGCAGTTTTTTGGCTCTACAGAAAATGCAGTTTTTTTATACACATGTAAATTTTCTAATAAACATTTTGACCTATCCGTTGTAAATTAGTCTGAATGGTTAACACAGTCATCCCAACATCTCTGAAAATAATTATCATTATATTAATAATTAAACATAGAAAATGGATGTACATTTTTTTATATTTATTACAAAAGTAGAGGAATGAAACTTATATCATAAACTGCAAAAAATCTAATAAACTAAGCCTAATCTAAATGTTTTTGCTAAGCTGGTTATCTGAATCAGCAGTTTTATCTGTTATTTTATGCAGTTGGTTGCTGTGGAAATGAATATAAAAATGTATTTTTGTAGGCCATTGCTTTATCTATACTTATAAAAGCCAAATACCATTGACTCATTGACTCATTGACTCATCACAGTTTCTCCAAAACCACGAGGCCTACAAACATGACATTTGGCACTAATACTCTTTATAGGCTCTAGACGCACACTAAGAAAGGGTTTCCGAAAATTCGAAATTTTAGAGGGGGTTTTGGGGGGTCAAAGTTACAAAATCACGATTTCTCTAAAACCATCGAACGGACTGGAATGAAATTTTGTATGTAGCTTCCCCTAGGGCCATAGGTGCTCGCTAAGAAAGGGTTTAAAAAAATTCGAAATTTTAGGGGGGTTTGGGAGGGGTTAAAGTTACTAAAAAGAAGGTGCTCGCTAAGAAAGAGTTTAAAAAAAATCAAAATTTTAGAGGAGGTTTGGGGGGGGGGTCAAAGTTACTAAAAATCCCCATAAGAAATACATAGTGTAATATATTTATTGATATAATATACTTTTTGTTAATATACATTTAACTTTGAATTGCCTATCCGTGCAAAGCCGGGTCGGGCCAGCTAGTATGTTTCATATACAAACAAATACTTAGCGATGTTTCCATTTCCTTCAAATTGAATGATCAATTATCATTATTTATTTGTCAAATATTCTACTGTTTAATGGTTAAATTGTTTACTTCTAAGGAATTTCAAATTTTTACTAAATATTTATGATCAGTTCCATCAAACTTCCTCTTTGCCCTTTCCTACAATTTTCCTCAAAGCGTTAAGGTAAATTTGCATGATGCTTGTCAAGTTTTGTTCTTAGTTATTGGTTGATTTGCCTGTTTAAAAAGTTCTGAGTATAGATGCGCCAATACCATACAGAATTTGGATTGTTTGTTAATTCGAAAATTTTTTTTAGGCTAAAAAAATATTATGTATATTCAGATCATAGCAACCAGTTGCAAAAAAATAAGTGATAAAACAGCTGTTTTGGATCACAATTTTAGGTTAGCTCTACACTGAAGCAATAGATTTACTTTTCTTCAATTTATTTATATGTATTACCATCGTAATTGACTCATCAAATTTAGAAACATTTGCTGTTATTCACAACCACCGCTTTTAGGCTCGTTTAACAAAATAAAAGCAGAAAAATACAAAACACAAATATATAAACGAAAAAATCTTACTGTATTACAATTCAAATATCGGTTGTTTTATATTATACTAGTGACTCTGCCCTGCTAGCTTTGCTAACCAACGCCGGCGGTGATCCATGGCAGAAATCAATGCAAATAGATTATTGTATACTCTGATATTTTCACGGAAATTAAGACTGAGCGGTACGTATACGAAACTAATGAAAGACAGATATCGAAATAGACATGACCATCCCCAATAATTTCAATTACCGCACGCTTTGTAATCACCATTAATATTTGAATAGTGAATAATCAATATTTCAAACAAAGGAAACAATATAATATGTAACACCAGATGTTAGACTTATAATACAGTAAGCCTTTTGCTCACTTTTATCCAAATCAACTGTTTTATTTATAATATGTAACAACAGATGATGGAATTAAACTATAATTTATAAAGCGATCCTTTTCGTGCACTTTTGTTTGTGTTTGTCTTTAGTTTGTTAATCTAATCTAAACAAGCTGTTGGTTGTGAATAATAATAAACTGTTTCTAAATTTGATAAGTAGGTTGCTATAGAAATGAATGTAAATATGTGTTGCTAAGTAATTTTCTCTAAGTTGATTCTATGTCAGTCTGTCAGTCACTAAGTCAGTCATTCATTCAGTCAGGACGAGAGATAATATAATACCAAGAGGAGATAGGTAACTCAATGTTATAAGTTGAAACCTATCAAAGTCGCTGAAGATAGCGCTTCTGGTGAATGGGCTGCCACCTAACAAACAAAGTTTTACTGAACGTAGGATGTTGTATTCTATTTTAATCGTAATAATATTATTTATTTTTTACTATTGAATCATTACTTTGGCATATTAAAGGATTATTCTTTGATTAGTACTGTAAAATTTATTTTAAAAACAAAAGTTAGTTAAATGACGCTTCAAAATAGTAACTGAAGTGTCACTTAATAAATGCATTTGTCTATAATTTAAAACACAGTAGTAATCTAAGAAAAATACTTAATTTCAAAAGTAATCACATAATATTATTCTGTAGAAATGAAAATACATGTAATATTTTTTGAAATAAATAACAGTAATAAATTAACATAAATATTAACCTATTGTTTGAAAATAACATTAGTAAAAGTATTAAAGAAATATGTTTTACCATTTTTAAATAACTATATCCTATTTTTAAAATGTATCCTATTTATTTTCCTATTTATTTAAATGCATGCACAATGGTTTTAACTAATAATGCTTTTAGAAATTTTTAAACAGACTTTTTTTAATAAACACAAATAGAAATGCATTGAAGATGACTGATGCCTGATTAATACATAAAATTACATGTAAATGCATTATTTTTTTGTCAGTAAAGAAAGTACTACAAGGATAGTAAAAAAATAATAACATTTTTAGTAAGGTATATTAATTTTAATTTTTATGTCTCCAGTTGCAATAGTTTAACAACTAAGTAATGTATATTCGTGTTTGATATGTGTGTAGGCTATGTGTGTGTTTGCTAAATTATGACGTGCTCACATGTGAGTAAAATTTTATTTAAATGTATAAACCTGAAGATGGGAACGTGTTCCTGAAACGCGCGTAGTTTTACACTACAGAAAATAAGTTGCAAGACGGAAAAAAAGGTATATATATATATATATATATATTAATATTATACATATACATTACTTAGTTGTTATATTAATTTATTAAAACATTGCAACACCTACATACAAAATCAATAATGATTACTTGGAAAGGTAATTATAAATTGAGAAACATTCACTATCCAATACTAAACATTGTAGTACATTAAATAAACATGGTAGTACAGTACATAACTTTTTTTTTATAAAAATTCATTTAAATATGAAGTTAAAGAATTATAATTTGCATTTGAATATTTTACTTACATTGAAAACAAAACATGGTCAATTGAACATTATTTTAATTTAGTATTGACGTACTATGGAATTTTAGTAATAATATAGTTGCCACATCAGTTTAGAAAACTATAACTCAACTCCTAGTCAAAACTGATTTTCTAAAAGAAATTTTAAAATGTAGAATTTTTCAGAAAAAATTTATATAGAAGTAAATTTTAGCCAATTTTTACTAATTTTCCATTTTATAAGTTAATATTTTATTATCTACAATATCAATAAAACTACATTTAACAATGAATTTTATAATGAATTGGTTTTTATTATTATTTTATTGCCTGTATGTAAATCATATTTTAAGTGTTGCTCCTACTTTCTCTATAAACAGCTAATTTTATTAAAAAATTTACACATTTTTGATATTTTAAGGAATATATTTGTATTCTAACAAGTATATTTCATCTAATTCTTAAAACATTTGGTAACATTTATCCTACTAGAATTCTTATGATTCTTATGTATTCTTATAACCTTACACTAAACATTATATTTTGAAATTTTAAAATAAAATTCTCCTCTTCTGGTATGTTGAAATAAATAACTCTATTCGTATATACATTTAAAAACACAATAAACTGCAATATTTAAATGTAATCAAATTGCTGTTTACTTGCTCGTTTTTTTTACAAACGAGAGACGTTATTTATAGCATCATACACGCACAGGAACATCACAGTAATACATGAACTTTAAAAACATACTCACAAAAACCATTTATACACAATACAGATAAGTCATTACAAATTAAAAAGTGGGAACAAAAATAGAAATAAAAAAATTAACTAAAATTAAATTAAACAATTATTTTATCAATAGTTAATAAAATCAATAAAATTAAGTAATTATTAAAATAACACATTTTTAAAACAGATTGACATGAACAAATCAGTCAAAAAAGGAAATAACTCAAACTTTGAATAACAAAATAAATTCATTAGAAATATACATAAACCAATGGGATTTGATAGAAAGTTGCAGGTTGAAACCATCATGACAACTGTTTTTAATAGTTTATTGAAATATGTTTGAAGTATTTACTTCTATTATAATGATTTGCTCAAATCAATCTCAAGTGACTTTGGATTCATAAAATGTGTCTACATTCATAATTATAGATCAGAAGTTCCAGTGCAATCATTTTGAATAATAATGTATATGAACATAAGCTGAAGATGGTTGGTATTTAAATTTAAAGTAGTCAGAGAAAATAATATATGGCAATCAGAATTAATATGCATAGTTTAAACTCATTAGATTTTAGTTACAATTCAATATTGAAATCTTTGGAAACAACAATAAAATAAATATAAATACTATTTACAATAAAATAGAAATGTAAATACTAGCACTAGTACTAATACTAATACTAGTACTATGCAAACAATTTAAAGTAAAATTGGTCTGTTTTTAATAAAATATATGAATTAAGTTATTAAAGCAATGAATTTCGTTTCATAAATACATTCTTTAGGTAGGCCTACATCTGCTTTGCCTACTAAGCCTGACAATTATAAAACATAGCATATTATGTAGCTTCATAAAACTAGTATTTGTGACATTGTATTTATGTCCACAACAGCATGACTGCCCTCATAATACTGAGCCAGCCATTCTGTGAAATACATACAAGTATTTAACAAAATATGTTAAAAAGGTATAAATTTACCTGTATACGTCTTTTTTCCAATCCTTATTATGTTGCTTGATGTGACGACTGCAGTTTCGGGTATTTGTTTAGACATTCCATCCTTTACCTTATCAAATTGGATTGCCAACTATCCACAATTTTTTATGTGATTGTCCAAACCTGTAAGTGTGCACTCCATCTTGGAGATAAGTTATTAGCTTTTTACCACCCTCAAAATTGTATGTGTTGCCATTATGAATCAAATAGTTCATCACATGTTTTGACAAATGTTGAAGCCGATGATGGTAGAGAACTTGAACAAACATACCAACCAATTAGAAATTTTTTTAAACATAGTATTGTATAATATAAACTAAATTTAAAAAAAACATACAATCATGACTTTCCACTTTACTTGTTAGTGTACCTGCCTCCTTACATAGTTACAAATATCAATTGAACTAGTGCTGATAAAAAATGTGTGTAGATTAATTTTAGAGAGCAACAAAAGGGTATAAGATAGAATGATCTGACACTTTATCTTTGATTGAATAGGAAAAACGATCGATTAACCTTAAACTAAAATAATACTGCATTAAAGTTAAACGCGGTAGACAAGGGTGGCAATAAGGAAGAAATGGCGCCACAATGTAACTTCTGCCATGTCTTATCCAAAAGTCTTCGTTTTCAAAATAGTCTTCACTAATATATCCATATATTCAGTTTGTTTCCAGATTAATTCTTGAGTTTTGAGTAGGCCTAAATAAAACCACAATTGTTGACATCTAAATTTAAAAAGTAATATATAGAGATATTCTGTTCAAATTCAATTTAGTTCATTGACACTTGATATAAACATTGTATATTTTTAATATAGGCTATTGAATTAAGCAACTTTATGGTACAGGTTTTTATTTTCAACCTATTTTGCTTTCAACAGAATTTACAATAATTACTTACAATATTAATTGAGCTAAAGCTTTTTCGTTTTTTTATTGTTAGGCTGTATATTACTTTTTTTTTTAATGCCCATGCTTAATACAATTTTTAAGTTATACTTATGTTTTTTAGTTATATTTTATGCATAACATAATTAAATAACACAATGTTGAGGCCAAAATCAATAGATAAATGAAATTGGCGAAATTTCAGTATCCCAACATCACACCATTTTGTGCCAGATATGCTTAGCAAAATCTGTTGGTTCATATTTTATAAATTTAAGAAAACAATTATCATAATTCATATAATAATCCAATCTTATTTGTTTAGTATTATTATAACCTGTACAGTGTATATTCTACACACAAATGTAAATTTGTCTATTGTCATATGAAAAGGCAATGTTATTTATTTGCTTTATATTGTGTACTGTAATTTAATGCACGTCAAAACAACATTAAATTGTTAATCACAATTTACAAACACAAACACAAAACACAAACACTATACATGCACACAGCACATTTGAACATGTGTACATGTATAGTGTTTGTGTTTTGTGTTTGTGTTCGTAAATTGTGATTAACAATTTAATGTTGTTTTGACGTGCATTAAATTAAATGCAAAACATTTTAATAATTATAATCGGTTCAACAATGCCTGAGAAATAGGCGAAACGATCGTCACCGCCGAACAGAAATAGAGTGATCAACAGGACTGTGAGCATCATTTCACGGAAACAAGGTATTTATTTATAATAAATCCAGTCCAGTAAGGAAAAATTAAGTTAATCATAGTAATAATGTTACGTTACCGTCTAATATTTCCAAGTGTAAAAAAGACAGAACTTTTTAGCCTAGAATAAAGGCTATACAAATTTATTGCTGTGCTATAATGTACAAATCAAACTTACAGGGTCCGATTTCCTTTACTTTTCTTTGGTAAATTAAAAACAATTTCATGTCTCATTAGGTTGAGAATCAAACATCATTTTACATAGCAGCAGTTTATTTTACCAATATTATTTAATGTTTTAATCCTTCTTACAAAATCATTGCCGCTACCATTAATTTTCAAATAAAAATAAACAATGTATTCTTATGCCGTTATCCGCAGTTTGTGTGATGGCAACGATTCCAGTAGATGGAAGGCCAACTAAAAATTAAAATTGTAATATGGAACAGGTTCCCCTATTTTAGTAAAGCGCCCTGGTCAGGACAAAACCTCTTATATATTATGTAGATTATTTCTATTAATGAGTATTCGTCAGTATCGTATTTTTTCATAAACTCAATTAATTAGGACTGTATGTAGTGAAATATGTCGGAGTATGCCTTCTTGAATCATTATATTATATGAAAGACTTTGGCCTATTTCAACCATAATATTATAAGTATAAATTTAGTGTCAAAGTTAACCACAAAATATTATTATGAGCGCAGTTAATTTTTTTAACTTTTTTTAATGTCGGTAAATGTAAATGAAGCTTAATAACAGTATTAAAATCATTTGCTAAGTGAATATTTTTTGTCCTTTCAATGTTTGTGTGTTTTAGGTACAATACAATCAAGAATGAAAATAGTAAATGTGGTAATTTTCTATTAACTAATTAAAGCTCGTGGTGACTCGCGGTGAAACTAATGAAAACAGATGATTGTATACTAAGATATTTACCCGGAAATTACGATTGATTAGGACAAAGGCACTGCTTGTATCGGGGGGTTGGAAGGAGGGGTAACCTGACCTGAGTTGTGTGAATTACCGTATTTGTATTATGTAATAGAGAGAAAACATGTAAGTGTACAAATGAACTTTAATTTCTATAACTACAGATTATGTTATTTTAACCATAGTTATGCGATCTCAGAGGTTGTGGTGTGAAGCTCGTAAAAGTTTCCTTAGCTATTATTGTTTCATCCATTCTTAATGTAAAGAAGGATTAATTTTAATTTACTTTTAATTTAAGCATTTACGATATTACTCCAATAAATTATCGAACACAGTGGGCTTATTAGCAAATTTCCACAGGAATGTTGAGCTATTGCAGTGACTCTTATGGTGAGAGCTAAAGTTAAGAGTGGTCAATGAGCATCGATCATGGTCCCCAGAACACGTTTTGGGGTGTAATTCAAATTGTATATATGTGTGTTGTCACTCTAATTTGTTTTTTCGTACTTTATTTATATAATATTGTTCTTGTTGAACTTATGTAGCTAATAGCAAAACCAAAAATTATATATTTTTGCAGCTTTACATTATATGGATTTTAGTTAATTTTTAATAAAACTGAAATGGATTTTGCAAACGTTAAAATTTATTTTTACTGACGTCATTCAAACTCAAACTAAACTTCTAATAGAAAATTATTAATAGAATAGTTTTTATTTCTAATTTGGGTTAAAATAACTTTTAAGTATTTTGAAATTATCTACAGGTAGTAACGTTTACCAAGGAAAGGAATAAGTTTTAGTCAACTGGTTTCACCAGAAACCCCAATATTTTACATTTAAAGAATTTATTGAAAATAATGTCAAATCCTAGCAGCGTAATAAAGTTTTTGAGATTTTTTAAATGTAAACATACATTTTGCAAACAATGTTTGACGGACATGTCCGTTTCAAGATGCCAGCCCTAAGCGTATATTTTGGTTTTTGTATTTTTTGTTACTATCATCAAATGGTTTTTTTTCCTCACAACTCAAAGTTTTAACAAACATGATATACCGTAATGATATGCCCTTTTAATCAATGTCAAACTTTTTCAAAAGTTAAATACATTTGGGGCCTAGGTCTACAACACGGCACACCGCTGATATCTTTGCAGAAAATTAACTTTTTTAAGAAAATAAGAAGTGCTACCAACTTAATACTGTAATTAAATACTTCAGGCTATTTATTATCACCTCTGCCGAGGTTGTAATCTTTAGCCTTTCTGAGAAGTAGAAAAGCCCATGTTCGAAAAGTTTCAAAAAGAAATTTAGATTGAGTGACATAAAAAAAAGAGCTTTTAAAGCTGAACATATTTTGTGTATCCAATTTAGATTGTGTTTCAAAATGATCGCATAAAACGAATTTTTAAGTTTCAAAAAGTTATAGTGAATAGAAAAAAAACAAACAAATATATTTATTAGATAATTTTCATAAGAAAAATGAGCTATGGCAGTGACTGTATGCTGAGACCTAAGGTCGAGTGGCCAAGGTGTTTTGGGGGGTCATTCAAATATGATGTATGTGTGTTCGCACTGTAACGGATGCATTTTACGTCCTATTTGAACCAAATTTTGTGAATACGATAATTTACTAAGTCACTCGGACGAGTTGGTTAGCAAAAAATATCTAACAATAGTAAACACGTATTCTACCTAAGTAATATTTTAAAAGATTTTTGTAGTGGAATGAAACTTTTTGGGGCTTTATCTAAAAAAATAAATATGGGAGATTATTCGGCACATTATGGTTTTGTTTGTTTGTTGCAAATCGAGTTCGTGTACTGCGAGCGAAGCGAAGCAGTCCGTAATCTGAGGCTGCAAGATC
>JAGFPH010000054.1:887711-904422 GCA_018207615.1 Philaenus spumarius | reverse complement strand
GTAATCAAATATTGAGCAATCTTAAAATTCTTATCACTATTTCTAATTTTCACATTCAATTAATTTTAACAAAAACTTATTTTTAAAGAAGTTCAACAAAGATCTATTTCGTGCCACATCACTAAAAACTAACTCATTAAAATTAATTTTTCAAATTTAATTTAAAATAATTTTACTATTACAATTAATTGTATATTGTAGTATTGATAGATCCAGAATATAAAATAATAACTGTGCATATATCGATCCACTCCTGTTTGGTGTAACTCTATGTTATTTAAAATACCATTAAATGAAAGCCTAGGCTCATATCACTTCCACAATTTACAAGTTTGTACTACCGTACAAGTTCATATTATATTTTTAGAATATAAAACTAATTAGTTAGTAATTTAACGATTAATTTATGGTTCCAAAATTAATCATTTTTTAGAATAGTTCGAAGACAGACGAACGTATCAATGGAAGTTCTGTTAGAAAAGTCTTTCTATATTTCAATGGAAGGTGTAAATGTATCAAAATAATTACTAAAGTTAAATTAATGTTTATTTATAAAATTTGTAAGTTAATCCGTAGTTTAAAATCATTTAAATTGGTCTAGGTTGGCCATTCAATCAACTATTATAACTGTTATTCATAAATATTGGATTTTTATAATACATATTAAAACACATAGTTTTATCTGCCATTTGTTTATTTGGTTGATATAAAATCTTAACTAAGCAATTATCTACAGTTTCGTTCAGAAACGTAGCTCGCAACTCGATAATTATAAGAATATAGATTCCAGGCCAAAATAAATTTTTGTTTTGTTTTTTTATTTTGAGAAAACAACTTTAACCATTTTATCAAATAAATTTAGTTGTTTGACAATATTGTTATGTTTTCTGGTATTTCTTGCTAATTCTAAACATAATCTTTGTGTATGGACAGATAAAAGTGGACTTTATGGAAAAAAAAACTTGACTGAATTTTAAATTTAACAATTTTATACTATTCGTTTTAAGTACAAGTCCCTAAATGTTGTATCATAATTTGCTCGCTTACACTTATGTTTTATGAAACTATCAAACATTTTTACTCCAAATAACTTGCTTTTAAACTGGGTAGATTTTAATTATACTAAAATTACCCTTTAAATCAAAATTCTTCGTAATTATTATTACATTTTTATGAAACTTATTGACTTTGTGTATTGCAATACCATGAATACATTATAGTTCATTATAATTATAATCAATTTTATAATTTTATTATATGTTTATGTTATAAATTATAGTTTTTATAATTTTCAAATTCATATTGTTTACTTTTTATTTACAAAATACTCATAAAGAATAGCTTTATAATGAATTTTACAGCTTTAACTATTTACTTGTTACACTAATTACTTCCCTGCTAATCTGATAATCTTTGTGAACATGAATTTAGACTTCTTAATAAATTTGAACCGTGGATTTTTAAATGTATTAGGTAATTTTTGTTCAGTAACTTGTAAAGTCATAATTCGTTATACACTATGTTCGTACATTATTAGTTCTCTAAACTTTGTTTGAACTTTAAATCCATATATTGCTAAATTGAATTACAATTTTAATAAAATTACAATCTATTGTTCTAGGTTTTCTGTATTTCAAGTACAATTTAATTGATTGCCTTAGTTATGTCTTCTCTGGCGACCCTGACTTTTCAAACATTGGTAACTTTGCAATACACATGAAACATAACTAACAATGATTTTTACAACACTATTCCTTATTACAACGTTTTCAATCAATTGTAACACAAAACCCCCCCCCCCCCATACACACACACCACCTCCCACGCAGTTTTTAAATCAAAAGCCAGTCAACACTTTGAAATTGAAAAACCGTGTTGGTTGATCGTGGATGCAACCATTTGGATGTATTTGATTTTCATCTGAAAATCATACATTTTCTAGGAAACCTGGTTTGTCTTTTTGTTCCTTTTGTATTCCATACAGGTATCCACCAAGATTTTTAAACATTCTTCTCAAATTCGTATTACTGATGTAAATTTTCAAAGCTGTACTGTGAATGTTTTTTTCGAAGACTGCAGGGTGAAGAAGTCTACCGTGGTTTTCATTCGTTGTAACGGTTTTTTGGAAGGCCTTTACGCTGTGTCAAAACACTACCAATACGACGGAACTTGTCAAACAACACTTATTATTACGACATTACTTGGCGGTTGTTTGTAAATTTATTCTTGAAACTCTACAACAGTTCACATCAAACTAGGACAATTGGAACGACCTGATAAGTATGAGCGAAAATACTGTACGTATTGATCCAATAAAAATTCTCTTGAGTGGTAAGAACCATTACAGCGGTCAGCGTTAACTATCTTCAAACAAGAAAGTAAAAATAAACAACGTGGCCTGGCAACAATACAAGATAAAACCAGTTGTTCTAAAAACCAATGACAGCTGATTTGAGTACAGTTTTTTGGAGCATATTTTGTCTATATCGTTCTAGTAAAAAAGAGAATAAATAAATATAACATACAATAATAATTCACTACAAACAGAATTATTTTATATAGTTTTATTCTTACACTTTCTTTCACTATTTATGTCTACTATAGTATTAAATAATATTTCATGTGTAAATGTCCCTTGAAAGTTTGAGATCAGTAAAGTAGTTTTCTTCGGTAGAAATTAATACATATTCGGTACATAAAAGTTATAAACATTGGGGTTGAAGACTGGCTGAAGAGCAGGGTTCATGATGTAAGCCGAGGATGGTCCGCTAGGAGGCATGTTGTACACAGACAATTGTCTACCTGGCGACATGTTGTACATAGATAATTGTCTACCTGGCGGCATGTTGTAAAAGTTTGGTGGATGGTTCATATGTCTGTGGTGTCTGCCTTTACTATCCACTAGAACTACGTGGTGATGGTGATGATGGATGTGGTTCATCTTTTTAGGTACTCTGATTATAACTCTGAAAACATAAAATATAAAACAATTATTTGATCACGCAGCAGAACCTTTGACGTGAGTTGAGCCAATTCCCAAAATTATATATGTTTTATGGTTTTAACCGGCTATTTGGGAAATTGGTCTACTCACGAAGATGCTGAACAGTTGCCTGCGCGTACAAAATATATATGTAGAATTAGTTTGCAAATCAGCCTCCATCCCGGGCGCACGCTCTGCTTCGTTCCACTCTTTGCGACTTTCCACTTCGACCTTGCAGCCTCGGATTATGGACGCCTTCGCTTCGCTCGCAGAGGTTGTGGTAAAATTCCCCACGAGGATTTCAACAGTATACTTTTAAGGCATTTTAAGTTTTTATCAATTTGAGAAAAGCAGACGGGCTATAAGGTCGAGTAAAAAATCATAATGAACAGATTCTCCTATATTTTTTTCTTAGATAAAAAACCGAAAAAGTTTCATTCTAGTACGAAAAATCTCAAACAATTGTTACTCTGGTCAAAAAACCTGATTCCGATAGTTGGATGTTTTTTTGCTGACGAACTTGTCTAAACCAACGAGTGTACCACATTAGATTCAAATCGGACGTAATCTGCGGCAGTTGGCGTGCGACCACATAAATACATATAAATAAATACAGTTTTTAATTATACCCATAACGTGGTCTGGTGACCATGATCGGCGATGGTCCAGATATTAGGTCTTACGAAAGAATCACTGCTCATATTTCCTATGGACATTCTCTAATAAGCGGAGATAACAATTACAATTCTAAATCAAATCTCAATTGAATTATCTTAAACATAAATTCTTTCACACATACTTTGAATATAAAACGCGTTTCAATGACAAAGACGTCATCTTAAGTGATCTATGGGCTACTAACTTAACTAAGGGATTATAACTGTATGGATAACTAGCAGATAAAAAAAATACACAAATGAAAGGAATATACGCTGCCTGTGACTTTATTAGTATAAATTACATAAAGTGAAATCAAAATTTTGTAACTTAATTTAATAAACACTATTGTGAAAAGCAATTTAAAACTAAAGTAAATAATAGCCACTAACAAAAACTTCTGAATTTGATTAAAAAGAAGTACTGTAAATAAATAAATGTAAAAGTAAAATAATAGTTTTGGCATTGCCAAGACGTTTTTTAATTAAAACTGTAGATACATTAATTCATACTGCAAGATTTGGAGTATTTAAAAAAAAATTATGTGAGATTTATTTATTAACCAGTATTTTTATAATTCTGTTGCAATAAATGCATTGTTATCTTTATATTTAAAATAATGTGCTTAAAATTTGTTCAGTCGCCATATTTATCTGCTATGTCAAAATTAATGGCGTTTATCTAAAACTTGACGATAAGATTCAACAAGTGCATTATTGCCGGTACACATTTTACAATGTAATAGGCAAAAGTCAAATACGGAAACACGTGTACATAAAATTACAAATTTTAATATAAACAGAAAATAAATTTTTTTCGAACAGTGTCCAGACATATTAACTAGTTTTTAGATAATACTTTATAATATTTGTGTAATAATCATGTAATAAGGAAATGCCATACCCATAAGTCAATTTGAAATTACATTTCTGAATCTGTTTTCAGACATTTCTCTAACTGTCAATGGTAGCTATTCAATAATTTAAAAACGGTGACATATAAACTATTATAAGATTTACTCAATCTAGCTTAAGGAGTAACAAGATCTTGTTTATATCTTGTGTTAACTACACAGTTAAAGCCTGCAGAATTAAAATTATTAATTAACTAAATTTCAGTAAATATTCAGGGCATTAACAGCCATTATTTTAATCCCAATGAAGCATTCTTTACAAGAGTACCCGTCTGATAGATGTTTTATAATTTTTATAGGCCTTTTCTGTTGCTGACATACTTTATCCAGCATTCAAAATGCAATTAAATTGTCCCTCTAGTACTTTTGGTGTGGGTAAACATTTTAGATAAATAAGAAAAATACTGTCGCCAGACATACACATACACACGCGCGCATAAAGAAGTGTGTATTTATATTTTCTCATTCTGTTTATATTAATTTTTAAGTTATCTTGACTTCTCAATCCTAGTATTCTAGTTCCCTCCTTATTCTTATAATTTGTTTCTGTTTAGACATCAAACATTGGACTAGTCTTCTAGGTTTATGTTTTTCTATTGAGTTACATAACATACGTTAGCTTTAGAGAGTTGATTTATTCTCTCAAAATGTCGTGCAATGTTTTCTTGACGCACACATGAAGGCAAATTTCTGAATAAATGTTTTTTAAGTATGATCAATACATTATTAGAAACTAATTTTAAATAAACATAATAAATCTAGTTTACATCTGTGGCTCATACAGGTTGGGCTAACCTAGTATTAATTTAAATTATTTAAAACCAAATCGAATTAAACGATATACGTAGTCTAATTAATAACTGTTTAATAGCTAGCTATTATTATTTCTTACTTTGTATTAACGTGTATTTGTTAAAGTAAAAGCTGGCTATTCGTCGCCAGTTCTTTTGACCGGTTGCTTAACAAAGACAATAATTGTTGCGCACAAGAAACACAACCCAACTAATTGTTAATGGACTGTTTACATAAGAGTTTATGCAATGGTTTTGTTGCGCTGGAAATTTGGCGAAATTTGCAACGGATTTACATTCATGAAGTGTTCGACCTCCGCCCTACCCTCTCCCCGTTCAATACTTACAATTCAACTTGGGACATATTATTCTTATAGAAGAGAAATACAATTTGAATAAAAAAAGGCATTCGTTAAAGGCCCCATGCAAGATTTATCACAGTTACCAATGCGAACAGCTGGCTCCCCCCCACTCTCCCTCCAACACAGGGCTAGAATGATTCTCACCTAACAATAAATTGAAGCACCTAGGCAGCCGTTTGGAGACATTTATAAATTCCTTTTAATAACTGTAGTCTCAGTTAGAACAAATACATATTTTCTTGGCCTGTTTCTATTCATAACATATAGCTAGAGTATTTTGTGGCAAACCTAATTTCATTTGCATTCCATATTGTCCGTAGAAAATATTTAAGATACAATGTACTCATACGTAAAATGCACTATAAACAAACTTATGGAAATCGTAGTATTAGCGGCTTATTGTCGCATAGCTAATCGTGTATGTAAGTGTAAATGGGATGTATATGGTGATACGGATGAAACTTTCTATACGTTTTGGAGCCAGTGATTTACCCGCTATTACTTTATTATTGATTTATATCTAGCCGCGGTCACACCTGCTAGTCCACAAGCAATCAGTGTACTGTACTAGTGTTTGGAACTAGGTTTAATGCAACAATTTTACTGTTCAGCAAATTCGTTTGGTTTGATTTTAATGGGCTAACCAGTTCAGACAATAAAACTGAAAAGTCTTTTGATTCATGGTCTCTATATCAAAAAGCACAGAACCATTTAAGAGTTTATAAGTATACAAATCACTTTTTTAATGGACACGATAACTGCCGTAATTTTGAACAGACTACTTTCAGACTGACATATTAAACGACCTTGAATACTTACTTTACTTTGAACTTTTCCTGCACAAAATATTAAATACAATATTTTTGGATTGTCAGTATTCATCCCACCGACTTTGAAAACTGTGAATTTGACACAAATAGCAGATAGTTGTTACATATCCATCAGGGGATATGAAAGGGCCCATCCCATCCCAAGGTGTGCTATGGGTATCTTACCCATAATATATATTTTTTCAAATAGTAGCCTAAGTTATATGTTCCGGCTATGCTGGAATGATATACTCATCCATACATACATCCTTTTTTTATTGTTATTAATATATTAATTTATCTAAAAATGCTGTTGGGTGTGACGAATAATAATTATCAGGTTCTAAAGTTGCTAAGTTGGTTACTACGGTAATAAATGGAACTGCATTCAACAAACGTGTATTGGTTTAGTAAAGGCCTAACCTAAAATTATGTTGGTAAAGTTTTGAGTCCAATCAGCTGTTTACCTACAATTTATATGTATTGTGGAAGCAGGAAAGTAGTACGCCAATTGTTAAAAACTAAATTAACAGCAGTTCATCATTAATTTTTGTATAGAAGGGAGAAAATATTTAACACATTACCAGTAGCCGTTCAAAAGAGATATAATTTAAACAAGTTTAAAAATCCGTGAAATTATGGCTGAATTTAGTTTAAAGTGTTGAAATACTTTTGAGGTGAAACATATAAAGATGGACACGTTGATGTTGTTCTGGATTGTATGTCATGCATGTGTGTGTAGATGAGGTCTTATTTGTAAGCGTGTGTGTACATAAGTGTGAATTGTGTTCTTTGTCCAGTCTTGAAGTTAGTTTTATTGTTAAGGCATCTATTGCACTTGTGTATTATATTTTTCCTTTTTTTTGTGATCACTTTCCTTTTTTCCCCTTAAATTTATGTATAATTTTAAAAATAATGATGGTAAATCCTACTCATGCAAATGTGCCAAAGAATTACCTTTTTCACTTGGTAAATGCATTTTAATGCTATTTATTTTTGTTTTGTTCTTGTTTCGATATCCAGTGTATGTGTTATTTTTAATTTTAATCTGTTATCACTTATATTTTATCTTAATGTGAAGTAATAAATATTATTATTATTAAAAAAATATTATTATATGTAACAAAAAATGTTTGAACTATAACGCACTAAACCTATGTCGTTCATTTTTTGGTTTGTTTGTGATGGCTTTTATTTTGAAAACCTAACCTTAAAAACCGTTTCTTGTTAAGAATAATAAATTAACTATAAATTTACTAAGTTGGTTACTATAGTGATAAAGTTGGAATGCTAAGTTTTGGTTCGAATAAGTTCTCTTATGTGTTATAGGGCAAAGAGTTAAGCTCTGGATGTTTGCCATTTTTACACTTTAAAGTAACAATTTAGAAACTTTTTAGAAAGGTCTAGTGAGCGTCTATGAGCTCATAAGAATAACTATCAAATTTTCGTATTTTTATCTTCTGCAGTTTTTGCTCTACGTCAGTATGCAAAAAACAAGGCATACAAACGCTCTTTTTGCTCTATACAAAGGCGCTTATATATAATATGGAAATTGAACATCTGGGTCGAATTCGTTAATAGACATTATTAACCATCATATTGATTTTGACACAAAATTTTAGCTTTTTAATTAATCCTTCACCTTTTTCAAAAAGAAATTATATAACAATTTGAGGTCCATAAAAAATAAAGATTTTTTTAAAGGGGTTAATCTCTTTTAATTAATAGAGAGAAGTTTTCGAAAATTCACACTGTTTCATCTAGACGATATAGACTAATCCAGTGTTCACATGTTCGTCAGGAGATTTCGTTCCACACGAATACATTTGTAAATACTGTAAATATATAATATGGGACAAGGTTAGCAGTCTCGCTCTGAATGTAAATTTAAAACGTTGACTAAAACCGATTGCCAAATTACTTGGAATTATGAAACGTTTCACCGACAAAACGAAACTATTTCCATAATAGCATTAAGTTGGTTTTACCACAACAATAAGCGTAGAGGTATTGGTGCATATAAACATACGTAATCTGTAAAGTAGACTGTATAGATAGATCATGGGAGTTGTTACTTACTTTCTCCTGGCGTCCGCTAGTAGCGCTGACAGTAATACGACGAAACATAGCAAGGTCACCTGGGAAAGTAAACACGTTCGTTAAGTATACAAAATAATAAACGATATGTACAGAACTATTATTTATTGTTTCTGTCACAGGCAACAATAAATTGTTATTTTTTTTTAATTGCAAGTTTTCACACAGCCTCAATTTTTTCTCCTGTCAATTTTACTCTATTACATAAAAAAAAAACTCTGGCTCTACTGCGCATGAGTCAGGATCCAGGTCGCTATCCCCACCTAAGCAATTGTTTTTTCGTAAAATTATCAGAGTATACAATAATCTGTTTGCATTTTCTTCAGTGCGATGGTTGGTGTCGAAGCAAGAAGGAAGAGAAAAGCCTTCTAGTTTATTTAAACACAGTTTATATTTTGAAAAAATGTTCCAACATAAAACACATCTAAATGGCGCCCATTTAAATTGTTTATTGTTGAATACCTCGGAAACCATTATAATCACAGAAACAAAAAAGTTGTGTTTTTATTGAAATCAGGTAACTTTTTGTACAGATCGATGGATGACTGAGCTATATTTGTCATTTTGTTTGCAAAATTTTAATCTTGTGACTTCTTTATAAATGTTTGTAAATGTTCGAGATTAGCACAACCCTTGTTACACATGTAAAATTATTTCAAAGGTAGTGAGGATATCCGAAATAATTAATGCAATGTTTTAAGTTATTCATCCAACTATTAATTATATGGAAGTTGACCGCAATGTAAAAACTTTCTTCACTTTCTGAACTAATGAAGCGCAACATAGAATTTCTACCATCACCCAAATCACATTTCAATTAGTTTAATGAAATGCTATTTGCTCGTTTAAAATAGTACATAGCTCCACTTGTGTATAAATCCGCTTTTGAGATAAGAAAAACAAAATGGCCGGTGCATAAAACTAAGGACTTTTGGTTAGTTTTTTAATGGATTGTAAATTGTATTTTGCCCAAAAACAATATTAAAATTTTATTTACTTTTTTGTATATAATAAAACAGGTGTAATTCTAAGAAATTAGAATTAGAAACTTTAAAGTTAAAATAATGGAACTTTACAACAGTGTTTAAAATATGTAAAACTTCAAGTGGTATAATAAGTTAAACCACTCTTAAAGATATAAGTGTTTTGTATTTAAACTTTGGCAATATCTTAAAAATTTTAAAAATAACAGCAACTGAACTGATTTTGTCGTTTCGTATGAAACCTTTTTTGTTAAAAGTGGAAGTACGTGAATAAACGTGAGTTATTTTAGTTACTATAATCTTGAACAATAAAACAATTCAATCATAAAATAATTAATCGGGGAAAATATTTTAGAAGAAATAATAATTCTAGATGTTTTTTTTTCATAATGTTTGTTATTTTAAAATAATATAATATAATGTGTAATGTAATGTAATGCAATATAATATAATATGTTTGTTAGAAGTAACAGTCAGTGTTATTTTTAGGAGAAATATTGACCATTAGATGTATTTAATTAAAGCCATCAAGCTTTAATTTAATATAAATGCCAAGCTTTATTTAAATGCTAGCTGTTATTCCCGGTTTCACACCGAAAACAAATAAAACACTATACATTTGTATGAAACACTATACAAAATAATTATCTAATCTTATATACTTTAAAAACAACATTCAACTTCAACATGGCATCCTGAAACTCAGTGAAATTAAACTACGGAATTTTGTTTTGTTTTTAAGAAAGTTTACCTCATTGTTTCTATAGACGGCAGCTTGTAAAAAGCTTACAGTGTTTGAGTTGAATATGATGTAATATGATGTTAATGTACATATTTATAACTCGTGTTTTATGTACATTAATGTTTGAAATATACATTTATTGGACGAGACAAAAGTGTTTTGTTAAACTTTTGAAATTTTCTACTATTCCTAGTAACATTATGAACCTTCAATAATTGGCCTATCTATAGAACATTTTCAGAATTTTACAGAAATGTCTACGCAAAACCTATCCCAAAAATGTACTTACAGTTTTCCAGAGCATTCCTTATATCCTCAAACGCTACACCTCGTCCAGTTCTTCCACTTTCCCCAAGCAGTATCTTTCTCCAGTGTGTGTCCTTCTAGACTCAGTTACGATGACATTCTGTTCCTAAATCGTCTTCAGTTCCAGTGCCGAGGCCAAGTCCACGAACTTCTAACCGCAAGTCGGAGATATTTCATTAGAAGAAATTACACCGCGAATAACTTTTCACTTTCCACGCATGAATTAACACAGACTGCCAATGTTAAATTTCTTTTGCTTGGTACTAATTGCATATTGTTCAGGCGATCATAAAGGCAAACTTCATACACGATTTAAGAATTTAGACAGGAATTTTTCATGACAACATATTGCCCATATGTTTGGTAATATTTTTACCAAACATAGTCAGTTTGGTAGTCTGAGTAGGGTAATATTTTTAATAATAAATTTAAAAACACAACTAGTTATACACATTTTGAGAACTCTCTATTTTGAAATATTTATTCCATTACTAAATTGTAGTAAATTATTTGGGGAAAATTCTAGTAGCAATGTTTCTTGTTCAACTTTTAAACTTTAGAAAATGTTTGATTCAATTAATACAGTCAAAAAAAAAAAAAAAACAAAAAAAAACAGATTCTTGCATATATAATTATATTTAAAGGAAAAATAATTTCTATTTCATTTTTAACGAATGTTCATGGGAAAGTTGACTTTATTAATAAAAGCACAGTATATATTAAATTTTTTCCATATTTTATGTCCGATTAGGTCCAAATTTGGTACCCACGTTGGTACTCTAGGTTGCTCAGTCGAGTTCGTTAGCGAAAAATTTAACAACCGGAAGCTCATTTTTTGACCGGAAGTTTTCTTTTATTTTTGAGATATTTCGTACTGGGATGATTTTTTTGGATTTAATCTAAACAAATAAATATGGGAGATTATTCTGCACATTTATTTACACAAAATTTTTTAAAAAATTAAAATGTTCCCCCGTCTGGTTCTCCCAAAATCTATCAAGACGTAAAATACCATAAAAACACTCGGTTCAAAATCACATGGGGATTTTAGCGATGGGGGGGGGGGGGGGAGCTTCTGATCCAAGGTCCCAAGGTTGAGGTGCAACTCGCAAAGAGCAGTCCAAACTAGCAAGGCGAGTTGTTCCGCTACGAAGGAGCGCGTGAGCCTTAGCTGGAGGCTGAGGTGCAAACAAATTGTACTAATATGATTCGTACACGCAGACAGCTATTTAGCGCCTTCGTGAGAAGACTAATTTTCCAAATAGCTGGTCGAATCCCTAAAACACATAAACTTAATTTCGTAAATTAGTTCAACTTACGTCAGCGGTTCAGCTGCGTGATCTAATTATTTTATATGTATTCAACTATCATGTTTAATAAAAGTTGTATTTTTGTTCAATCTCGGAGTACTGAAATGGCATCTAAAAGTGTTCTTCATTGGAGCAAGATTATGAATTACTTCCACTATACTACACAAGTAAAAATAATGTGAAAACATTTAAAACTAAAATCAAGAGTTGTTATTTTGAAGAACTCGTCTTATTGTATCGACGATTTTTTATTTTCTGATAAAAAAAGTTAAATATGTACTGTTATGTGTGGGAAATCAGAGTTTATATTATCATTTTTGTTTATAGTAAAGTATTGTTTGTTATAGTTGTAATGTAATAGACGTTGCATTTTTTGAAAAAACACCTCAGCAAATGATTCTGATTCTGAATAACAGGCCGTTATTAAGTTCTCTGTTGGTCACCTACAGTTATTAGTTTTGGTCAAAATAAACTCATTCTACTAATTGAATAACACTGCATTTTAAAGCTATTAAAACATTAAACCAAAATATTTTTACTTTATATTAACTTTGCATCAACATTTCAAATACTCAATAAATTATACCATGATGATCATGACCGGTGAAAAGAGGAGGCGACTGCCCAATAATAGTGTTACAGTAATTAACACGAATAAAATCACATTTTTTACACAGTTTATTGGGACCTTGTAGAGCCTATATTGCCAATGTTAAAAACAAGTACTTTAAGTAACATTAAACAAACTAATAAGTTTATAGAGCAGACTTATTTTTGAAATTTTTTAACAATGTCAGGTTACTTTTACAAATAGTTTGAAATAAATAACTTTCAACTGGTTTTTTAAACTTCCTAAAATTATGGTCTTTAATATAAAACACATTTTTTTAGACATAGTTGAACCAAGTCATGGGTTATTTGAAAACGCCAGGTAGCACGGCTATCTGTACATGTCCTAATCGAAAGAAATTACCAAAGGTTGCAAAGGACACAATGTACAATCATATCTCAAAACTACTTAAAATACAGAAAAATAATAAAGTTACGTAAAATGTAAGTTGGAATGTATAGCCTACAGTTTATACAATTCTGAATACAAAATACAGATATTCTTCAGTCGAAGATTGAATGTTATAAAATTAACCGGTTAAACTGCTTCGTATAAATAACAATTAATTATCACAAAAAGAAATAATTTAAAATTACTTGATGAGACCTATAATATTGACAATAACAAGATATGTTAAACGTGTTTAAAAAAATAAACTGTAACCAAACCACCTCCCCCTTTCTTCTGGTGGGTCAGCCTATCATAATTGAGCCACGTTATCTGTTATGTCTACACGATACTCATCTTCCACGCATTTTAACTGCTCAGAAAATAAATAAATATTAATCTAGTTTATTCCACATTCTCATGGCATGTGCTTGGCAAAATAATACATCTCTACAATTAGAAAATAACAATAGAAAACAAATATTCTTTCAAAAAAAGTGTTTACATGAAACAAAAATAAGACACACTTAGAGCTGCAGTAAATAAAAATGTAATTAAATATATTTATTTTCGAAAACATGATCACGTAAAATAGCACATTTTAAAAGTTTTACAAGATATGGTAAAAACAATACTTTTCACATAAAATAGCAACAACCACTAATCTTAGTAATTTAAATATACATTTCTGTAGAATTTCAAAAACTTAAAGCAAGAAATGCATCCATAACGTGAAAAGGAAATGGAATTAGACACCATAAAGATTTAAATCGGTGTTACTATCATGTTCTTAGTATTAGAAAAACAAGCAAGTTAGAAATACACAATTTAAAATTTTTTGCATATCATAGAGAGAAAATCTTAAGCAAGCTGTATATTCTTAACTGAAACATTATTCGAGAAGAAAGGTAGGACAAACACAACTGAAATAAGTGCTATACCAATTAAAAGTGAACTGGGGGAATAAAACAGGAATAAATACAACTTTTAGCAAAAGAAATAGAGCTGGAAAAGCTAACTGAAACAAGTACTATGTTTTTGAAAGAAAGAGTTTTGGGAAAGCAAGATTGAATGGTATTTTCAAAGATAACTTCCTTAATCTATATATATAAAGTCCAAAACCCACTCACTCACTGACTGGCTGACTGATCACAGTATCTCAAAAACCACCCCACCTAGGAACTTAAAATTTGGTACACATATTGGTACACACTAGAGGCGCACTAAGATAGTATTTTAAAATATTTGGTCTTTAAGGGTTGAAACATAACCTAAAACAATAAATGCTGTTTGTTTACTTTCCTTTAAGCTGAAATTTGGTACATTTATTTCTAACAAAACACATACGAAAATTAAATGAGTTTTAAATTTTGTTACGTACTGCTAGGGATGAAAATGTGATAACAACCCTTAGAAACAATAAATATAAATTTTTATACTTTTCTTAAAGCTAGAGAGCTGAAATTTTGTAAAAATTTCTTACAAGATACGCAACACAGATAAATAAACCATTTTCACATTTTATTACGTTCTTATAAGTGGTAGAAATGTAATAACAACCCCTTAAACAATAAATATTTATTTTTATAATTTTCTTAAAGCTAGAAAGCTGAAACTTCGTACCTTTATTTCTTACAAGATACATATACAAAAATTAATCTGTTCTACATTTTATTACGTTTTGCTAAGGGATGAACATTTAGCAACAACCCCGATAACTATAAATATTAATTTAATACCGTCAAGGAATGTGCAATTTGGTACACATGGCGCTAGAGGCGCACTATGATAGGATTTTAAAATATTTGGCCTTTAAGGGTTGAAACATCCCCTAAAACAATAAATGTTGTTTTTTTAATATCCTTAAAGCTGACATTTTCAACATTTATTTCTTACAAAACAAATACAAAAGTAAATGAGTTTTACATGTTGTTACGTGCTGCTAGGAGTGGAAATGTGATAATAATCCCTAAAAACAATAAATATTTTTTTAAATAATTTCCTTAAGGCTAGAGGGCTGAAATTTTGTACATTTATTTCTTACAAAATACATATAAAAATAAACCAGTTTTACATTTTGTTACGTGCTGTTAAGGGTTGAAAATGTAATAACAACCCCTAAAAACAATAAATATGAATTGGTATTCTTTTATTAATGCTAGAGAGCTGAAATTTGGCACTTATTAATTTTAAGAAAGTACTTTAGACGTAAGCTGATCAAAACTATCCTGATCTATGCATTCGCATATTAAAGACGTATCTGGGTGATCTGCATACATATAGCTAAGACTGTGATTTACCAGTCTGTAGATTTAGCGGTTGAAAAAGAAGACGGTCTTCACTCTGAATTTTTTAACTTTTTAATTCAATTATCACACATACCGTACGGGGGCGATTGACGGGCAACCAGTGAACAATAAATACCAAACTAATTGAAAATACATGTTGCAATTCACTTTCGTGAAATAATAGATTAAAGATAACGAGAGAAAAATATGACAATTAATTATGAATCATAGTGATGCCAAAAACAAATTCCCTTTAGCGAAAAACATGTATTCAGCTAGTTTTTAAGTTATATAACCAAAAACAATTTTGCAGGGAATTTCAAGAACGAGGAATGTAACGTTGAACATCCCTGACCCTTCGTTTAAGACATTTCTAGGGGAAGCTGGTAATAGCACTCAAACGCAAACTTCAAACGGTCATATCTGAATTAATTTGTTTTCCAGAGAAATACAAAAAAAATCTCAGACAAAGAAAAACTACATTTGTATACTCTGACATGTTATGTATCTTCTTTATTTTTCAAATTTTTCGAATAATTACAATAATTGGTTTAAAAATATGAAAAGTCTTATTTGTATTTCAATATTTTTTTTTTCAAATGCATGCATTCTAAACAGGTAAAAAATTAAAGCATTCTAAACTATCAATTTTTAATTCTTGTGGTAAAACCGATGGTTTCATTGTCGTTTTTTCTTTCTTAAAAAACAACGAGCAACCAATTTTATTTGCATCATAACTTCCTTAGTTTTTATGCTAGAAATCTTTATGCTAAAACCTAACTTGAAGGTCTGTTCATGTACGACTTCACTTTTCGACGAACAAGAAGTCACGTTCAACCAACTATAACTCTGTTCGTATTACTCCTATAGAAATTAAAAAAAAAACAATCTTCTTGGAGTTTTGTATATTCTTTATTTTTGTTTATTTCAATTTATTTGATAAATCGTTAGGTTTTCGAGATATTACGTGAACATAGTTCAAAAATATGTATTTAAAAAAATGAAATACCAACATATTCAATAACGAATAATTCAACAAGTATTGACATATCTAAATAACTTTATAAAACACTATTTGTTGGAATTAATTCCTCTATCGATTCCTGTGGTTATGTTTAATATAATAATTTCCTCCGCGAGAAGGAGTGACCCCCATGGTAAAATCCCGCATCGGAAATAGGTCACTTTTGCTCCTTTAGCCATATTTTAATACTGTTCAAATTTCACGTCATCGGTCTTTTCAGAAAGAATTCTGAGTGGAAAACTGTCGTACACTGGACTATATACAGTGTGATTGTAAAGTCCCGGAACGGTGTAATATATTTTTTACCATTTTAGATAAAGTAATGAGACTTGGTATATAAATAATAGCCATAAATGTCTATTCTTTTAAGGTATTATCACTTTTTTATCCCTTAAGGGGGAAGGCCCACGAGGAGTCAGACAAAATTCTTAAATAGCAGCATAGGTCGA